>PVIU01017074.1:0-43007 GCA_004026605.1 Ondatra zibethicus
TATCACCCACTTCCCCAGTTCCTTCCCATTGGAGTTAGGGTTCATGAGTTTAGTAAGTGTAGGTTGTCCTACGTTTCTGAGTGATAGAGGAAAAAATGAGAGGTTTTTGAGCTCTTTTCTTCATAAGGTGTGTGCGTGTATAAATGTGGTACTATTTAGTAATTGTACATGATAAAGTGTTATATTGCTAAGTGTTGCTAAATAAGTAATACAGTTATTAAAATGTGTTGATCAGAATCCAAGTGGGAGAGGCCTGACGACTTCATTCCACAAACTGGTGACGGGCCTTCTGGTAAGGACAGTGAAAAGTCACCTGACACCCCGGAGGAGTCCAAATCCTCAGATTCCCACAGTGACTCTGACGGCGAACAGAAGAAGGCCGGGGAGGCTGCTACAGACACGAAGAAACTAATCATCAAGTTTAAGGTAAAATCCAAAAGGATTTGTTACGAAAAATCATGTCTGGGGATGTGGTTGTATGTACATTCAATCCCAGCACTTGGGAAGCAGAGGCAGGCAGCTCTCTTGAGTTTGAGGCCAGCTGATCTACATAGAGAATTCCAGGTCAGCCAGACAACACAGTGAGACCCTGTCTAGGGAAAAAGGAGCGAGAAAATCATGTTGCTTATTATATGGCATATTCTGGTGATCTCAGTACTTGGGAAGCTAAGATGGGAGAATTAGAAGTTCAGGACCAGCATGGGCTACATAGGGGATGATCCCCTTGTAGAATACAAAAGAAATTCCAAGCAAGATCCCCATGGATGGTACTTTACAGAGTTGAAAACCTAGTATGTGTGTGGTGTACACACTAGAGTGGGAAAGTGGGGTAAAAGGCTTTCTTAGCCCAGTGAAGATAGGTCAAAAGAACCAGCCCCGTGTCTTCTATGGGGACTGCGTCTGCCCCAAGAAGAAGAATATTAAACATATTCATTAAATATATTTATTAAACATATGCATTAAAGTTTCAGATAGTGAAAACTCTGATCAAGTTCTTCCGTGCACATTTATTGTTATGTGGAAACTTAAAACCATTAAGTAAATGGTTGTTATTCTTAAGAAAACCTTTTAAGGAAATTTGGGGGTTGTCTATAGCAATTCTGCTTGAAGCATGTTGTTTATTTTTATTGGCCTTTGCATTTCAGGAAAAAAATAAAAGTACTGAAAAAAGAACTGACCCAGAAATACAAAAAGAAAAAAGCACCCCAAAACAGAATCCATCGAATACAAGTGAAGAAAAGCCTAAAACGCTTAAGAAATCAACAAATCCTTATGGGGAGTGGCAAGAAATTAAACAAGAGAGCGAGTCTCAGTAAGTATCTGAGAGGTCCTCCCCCTGCTGTGCCCAAGCACCTCAGCATATTGCAGCCAAGAACCTCAAGTACGCTGTGCTCCGTAGAAGTGTAGCTCTCCCTGCATTGCTAGAATAGTTTGTTTTAACAGATGAACAGCGGTTGTTTTAAAGCAAGAGAATGATTGTGTTGTGTCCTACCAAAGCCTCACCACATTCACACACTCATCATTTTTTATCACAAAAACAAATACTTGCAGTAAATACTTTGCAAGATACTTTAGTTATAGAATGCGTTTGAAGGCAAAGCTTTTGCCCTCTTATTCTCTTGAAATGTCTCGCTATACTACAAAGTTTTTTTTTAATTTATTCAACTTTATTTTATGTGCATTGGCATCAGATCCCCTAGAACTGGAGTTACAGACAGTTGTGAGCTGCCCTGTGAGTTCTGGGAATTGAACCTGGGTCCTTTGGAAGAGCAGCCAGTGCTCTTAATCACTGAGCCATCTCTCCAGTCCCAAAGTTTTGTTTTTTATGTGAGTGTGGATTTTGTTCTGGTTGGTTTGTTGGTCATTTGGTTTGATTTGGGGTTTTGGTTTTGGTTTCGAGTCTTGTGTAGCCTCAGGCTAGCCTTGAACTCCTGATCTGGCCCCACCTCATGGGTGCCAGTATTTTTTTTAAATTTATTTTTATTTAATGTCAATTGGTTTTTGCCTGCCTGTACATCTGAAGCCCTGGAACTGGAGTTACTGACAGGTATGGACTGGGAATTGAACCTGCATCCTCTGGAAGAGCAGTCAGAGCTCCTCTCCCGCCCCAGGTGCCAGTATGAATAGGTGTGTGCCACCATACCTGACACTTCCAAATTTTTGAACTCATATTCAAAGCAGAAGAGTCTGTCTACAGTTTAGCATAATTGTGCTAAAGATGATACCTGATTAATGGTACTGGCTTAATTGCTCAAATGAGTTTTCTTTTTAGAGGCATTTATTTTACGAGGTAAGTAAAATCACTCCCAGGTGTGGATTTTAGCTTTTTTTAAGCCTTTAAAGGAACCTTCCACAGGTGGTGATGGCACACACCTTTGTCTTTACTCCCAGCACTTGGGAGGCAGATAGGCGGATCTCTGTGAGTTTGAGACCAACCTGGTCTACAAGAGCTAGTTCCAGGACAGACTCCAAAGCTACAGAGAAACCCTGTCTCGAAAAACAACAACAAAAATCATTTAAAAAAAGTGGGAAAAGTGTATGGGTAAAGCAGATAATTCTTTAAAACACTGCTTTGAAAGGACAGTGTAGAATGAATCCTTTTTATGTACTTTCATAGTGAATTATTGATTATTAAAATTCTTGGCCGAGGGTGGGTTGCACATTGATAGCACCACCACGTGGGAGACGGAGGCAGGATTTGCTTCAAAAGCATAGTTCAAAGCTACCAGAACCCAAACTATACCCTGCTTTTTAATGAAAAGGCTGTACTTTTTTCATAGTAAAATAACGGGAGTACTGGACAACTCTGTACCCCAGCTATATGACACTGGGGCCTCTCCCTGGAAGTTACTGGAGTAATCGGCCAGTCCATTCCCTTCTTCAGTTCTTGTCACTTAAAACAGGAAGATGGTTTTATACCCACTTATGTGTGAGAAGGAGGGGGTGGGCAAAAGGACACCTGATACATAAGCAAGGAAAAGAGACTGGGGGGAGGGAGGGAGGGAGGAAGGGAGGGAGGGAAGGAGAGTCTACTGAAGCACTTTGTTCACATTGCTAGCATGATGTCTAATACCTTGTATGTTGAGGTAACATTTTTTAATTAAAAAGTAGGAAAATTGTCCTCTGTCAGCATCTCCTATTTCAAAATTGATGTATCTTTCTAATGCTGATTAAATTTCAGGCCAGCTAGACTGTAACAAGCTTTCTTGTTGGACTGTTTTTGGACTGCCAGCCTGCAAATAATTACCTGGAGACTTATTATTAAGAAAGCTTGGCCTTAACTTGGGCTTTTTTCCCAACTAGCTCTAATAACTTAATTAACCTGTTTTTTTTTTTATCTACATTCTGCCACATGGCTTGATTACCTCCTCTTAGTATGGCACATCTGACTTGCCCAGAGTGTCCTGGTGAAATCGGGCACCTAGATCCCCCCTTCTAGTATCTCTCTCTCTCTCCTGCTTAGCTATTGGCCATTTAGCTCTTTTTTAAACCAATCAGAAGGTGCCTTAGGCAAACACACCTTTACAGTATAAAAAAATATTCCATAACCTAGGCAGCTTAGTATGTAATGGGTTGTTTCCAACTTTATAAGTAAATTAACCTAGTTTCTTTTTTCTTTTTTTACTTATTTAGATTTTTCAAGACAGGGTTTCTCTGTGTAGCCGTTGCTGTCCTGGCTTTCTCTGTAGATCAGACTGTCCTCAAACTCACTAACCTAGTCTAAATTAAATTAAATTTAAATTTAAAAAGAGCTAAAACAGTCCTGGTAACTTTTGTCATGGACCAGTTCTTACTCCCAAGCTCATCACTAGTAATTCTGAATGAACATGGCCTGAACTGAGTGGTTTCTGAAGGGAAAGGCTAATAAAGCAATGCTGATGCAGATACCAGAGAGAGGAGAATGCTGCGGAAGAGCAGAGTATGTGCTCTGCAGTGTCTGCTGTACAGAAGACAGCCATCATAGCATAGAAATTAAAGCTTTTATTTATCTAAAGATTCCTTAACTTGGGGGCTGGAGAGATGGCTCAGTGGTTAAGAGCACTGGTTGTTCTTCCAGAGGTCCTGAGTTCAATTCCCAGCACCCACATGCAGCTCACAACTATATGTAACTCCCAGTTCCAAGGGATCTGATACCTTCATGGCAACACAAAGTTAAATAAATTTAAAAAAATAAAAGCATCCAATTTTTTTTTTTTAAAAAAAAAAAAGAGTCCTTACCTTGTTCTGGGTGCTTATTGCTCTTGAAGAGAACCTCGGTTTGGTTCCCAGCATCCACATGATAACTAACAACCATCTGTAACTCTGGTTCTAGAAGATCTGATACCTCCTGGCCTCTGTGGACACTTCACACATGTGGTATGCAGATATACATGCAGGCAAAACATCTATCACACATAAAATAAGAATAAAATCTAAAGGGGACTCTGGGAAGCATATTTTCAAAAACTTAGATTCTTCATCTCCCATCTCTGATTTTCTCTGTTTGTCTGCTTTATTCTCTACTGAATTCTTCTCTCCAAAAGGATATTTGGTCCCCAGCAGACTTTAGTCTCAGCCGCTGAAAACAATCTTTCTGCTCTGTGTTCAGAACTCTCATGGGTGGATTTGATGAGCTAGCTCTTTCATAGACTAGTTCACTGTCCAGAGCAGTGATTCTCAATATGTGGGTCGCAACCCCTTGGGGGTCGAATGACCCTTTCACAGGGGTCACCTAAAACCATTGGAAAACACAGATATTTACATTAAGATTCATAACAGTAGCAAAAATCACAGTTAGGAAGTAACAGTGAAAATAGTTTTATGGTTTGGGGGGTGAGGTCACCACAGCATGAGGAAGTGTACTGGGTCACAGCGGTTGAGAACCACTGATCTAGGGGATAGGGTACTGATGGGCTCATGTTAAGCAGGGAACTGATTTCTGGTTCAGCCAGATTGTTTTTTACTGACCATGTGGATAGTTGAAGGGCTATTTCTCAAAATAAAGATATGCTAGGCAAATAATTCATTGAATCTACCACAACAGGACATTAAGGTTCCATTCTTTTCCATCTTGTGTTATGTAAACCTTCAGAATCTCTGTGTTTATACTGCATAGCGTATATGAGCAGAATGTTCTCTAAGATGCTGTATCCTTTGTGCAGCAGAAACAGAACAAATGAGACCTGTCCTAGCCTATATCAGTCAGAGTTCAATGTGTTGAGACTAAAATCAGTATTTTAAATCACCTAGAGCTAGGCAGTGCACACCTAACCCAGGCCAGAGGCTCAGGAACTCAAGTTCATCCACAGTGACATTAGAAAGTACAAGGTTAACCAGGACTACATGAGACTCTTTCTCAAAAGAGCCAGACAGGAGCAGCATAGTGTTCCTGATGACCAGCTTCTGATCCCCTCAGTGCTATGGTTGGCTTGTGGTGCTTCGCTGGCTCTTGGTTTATATGCAAGTTATAGTTTAGATTTCTTTCTGTTCCAGGGAAGAGGTCGATTTGGAACTTCCAAGCACTGAAAACGAATATCTGTCAACTTCAGAAGCTGCTGCTGAAGAAATCAAAGTGGTATTTAAAGAAAAAACGGTCTCTTCTCTGGGAGTTGCAGCAGATGGGGTGGCTCCAGTCTTCAAAAAGAGAAGAATTGAAAATGGAAGATCTCGGAATTTAAGACAGCGAGGTGACGATGAGTGAGTGACTGGGAGTGTTGGGAGTGCTGTGGACAGAGGAGACGGCCCTTTCCGAGCCTCTCTGCTTTGCGCACTGTAGTGCTGCAGTTTACATTTCTGCTAAATGTATTTTATGTGACGCAAAATAAATCTTTTTTCACGTGAAATTTATTTTTGTTCCTTAAGTGGAAGCCTACCACATTGCATTGTAATACAGTGTATTATGTTCAATGTCTAAAATTGCTAATTATATGATAATTTAAGATGCTATGTATCTGTTATTTAAAACATGGGGAAGACCCTAGCACTGTCCTTACTCATATGAGCATACCTTGTCCTGCATTGAAAATGCATTATTTCCACACACTGAAATTAACCTGTTACCTGGGAAATAAGAATCAGACACAGATGTGCACAGCCCCATGGCAGTCTGGTTTTGATGGTCCTTTCTAAAGCCTGGATGTAGTATGCATATCAACTTGTCTTACTCAGTGTAAGACCAAAGACCAGAAGCAGGAGCCTCTTGGGCACTGGTGCAGAGTGACAGCTGGACCAGGGTCAGCTTACAGCAGCAAAGTGAAGTGTTGACTCGGAGCCAAGCATCAGGGAACTAGAGATGGAAATGCAGCTCCTGCTCGTGACATTCTAGGACAGTCCTTGCCCAGTCAGGTCCATTGGAAGGTTTACCTAAGGTGATAGAAACAAAAGGCCAGAACTAAAATAGGCTTCATGGTCCACTTAGATGGTTCCCACTTTTTGGCTACATTTCTTAGTAGAAATTTCATATTCTATTTGAAATACTTTCCTTTATTATTTTTGCATATTTTTAATTATATTTTTCTTAAGTTGTACAGTATGTAACTTTTGGTAGCAAATATTTGTCTTTGCTAGTATATATGTAAGAATAGCTTATTAAAACCATAAATTAAATATTGGGGTCCTTTTTTTCTAATATGAATCAAAGCTTCCTTATCATTGGCAAAATAGTATTTGGAGATTAATCTTTGCAATTATTCAGGCCTAAACTTTACATTTGAAGCATTTTACAGTTTATTTTGTGAAGAGTCTTGCAGTATTGCCTTGGCTGACCTCAAATCCAGATTCTTAGGCCTAAGATTATGTTACAGGAGGAGTGGGCCCTTTGTTCGTCCCTCCTGGCTAGCTTACACCCGAAATAATCACACAGAAATTGTATTAATTAAATTACTGCCTGGCCCATTATATCTAGCCTCTTCTTGGCCAACTCTCACATCCTGATCTAACCCATTTCTATTAAATCTGTGTAACACCACGAGGTCGTGACTTACTAGGAAAGATTCTGACCAGCGTCCCTCTCGGGCAGGAGCTTAATGGCGTCTGCCACACTGCCTTCTTCTCAGCATTCTGTTCTGTCTTCCCCGCCTATCTAAGTTCTGCCCTATCAAAAGGCCAAGGCAGTTTCTTTATTCAACCAATGAAAACAACACATAGTCAGAAGGACCGCCTACACCAAGATTACTCCGGGGTTCTGAAATTAACAGGTATACCATCACACCTGAGTGTTTGATAGTTGAGGTTTTTTGTTGTTTCCGAAACAGGGATTCTCTGTAGCTTTGGGGCCTGTCCTGGATGGAACTAGCTCTTGTAGTTGAGTTTTTTTTGTTCTTTGACTGGGGTGGTCAAGGGTTTTAGGCTGCCTTCAAACTTGCAGTTAACATCCTACCTAAACCTTAGTGGCCTTAGTGCTGGGATTGCAGGCATGAGCCAACAGACCCCTCTGGTTTACTGGGTTTTGGGGGTTTGGTTTTGGGGTTTTATTTTTGTTTGGTTTGTGTTTTGTTTTTGTTTTTTGAGACCCTCCTGTCTCCTAGGCTAGCCTGGAACTCCCTAGGTAGCTTGGCCAAAGATGACCTTTTGAACTTACGATCCTCCTGTTTTCTGCTTCCCCAGAGCTGCAATTATAGTTGTATGCTACCCCTCCCCGTTTATATGGTGCTGGATTGTGTTGGGCAAGCACCAACTGAGCCATATTCTACCATGTTTTTAAATTTCAGTAGGTTACTTGTCATGTAGCCAAGGAGTATGTATTATTAGTCCTTGGCGCTTCTCAACTGGAAAAGACTAAAAGTGGAATGTATTTATGCTTTAGTCACATTTAGCTCCTATAAAATGCAATATTGAAGACCTTTGTTAAATTTGTATTTGTTTCTTCTGAGACAGAGTCTCACAGTGTATCCTTGGCAAGCCTGGACTGTATAGATCTGCCTGGCACTCACAGTGAACCTACTTAACTCTGCCTTTCAAGTGTTAGGATTAAAGAAATTTACCACCAGACCTGGTCCCCCGGTTTGTTTTGAGGGGTAATAGAATTAGTGTATGTATAAGGCACTTGGGGAATGCCTGTAGTAGCTCAAACTCATCTACTGTTAATACTTAAGAGTATATACAGATGGACACAAAGTAAAAATAAAAATAAACAAGGACCAAATTCCTACCCACCCGTACATGACTTAGTCCTTTTTCCTTGTCCCGCCTCTCTCATTGAGTTCCAACTTCCATATGCAGCCATGCTGAATCTGCCTGCTTCACTTTACAACAGCAATTAAAGCTACTGGCTTTTAGTCCTCAAAATAGCTTAAATTCACGGGGTAATGGTAATGATGACTATAGTGTGGCTGGACTAGGGCTGGGGACATGATTTAGTTATTGAGTGCTTGCCTACCATTCCTAACACCCTAGGTCAGTCTCCAGTACACACACACACACACACACACACACACACACACACACACATGCGTACACTCACGCTGAGTAGTGATACTCAACTGTATATGGGCTAGAGAAAAATTCCTCAGGACTTGTCAGGAAAACCTTAGTTCACATCCAGAGCTTTCCCCTTTTTTTAAATTATTTTTATCTTATGGGCATTGGCGTTTGGCCTGGTGTAGTCTGTGTGGGAGTGTCAGATCCTGAGTTACAATGTGAGCTGCCATGTGGGTGCTAGGAATTGATCCTGGGTGCTCTGGAAAAGCAGTCAGTGCTCTTAACCGCTGAGCCACCTCTCCAACTCCAGAACCCCCTTTGTAAAATGTCAGCTGTAGCGAGGCAGTGGTGGCATGTGACTTTAATCCCAGCACTTGGGAGTCAGATCCAAGTTCGAGACCAGAGAAGTCCATAGAACAAGCTCCAGGACAGCCAGGGCTATACAGAGAAATGCTGTCTTGAAAAACCAAGCGAGCTATGGTGCTTCACTCCTTATAGACATTTTCTCACCATCATCTATTGAGTGCTTTTTTTTATTTTACCTTTTTAATTTTTAAAATTTTATGTTCAAGTCTGTTTACCAAATCCTTGTGGGTACCCAAAGAGGTCCAAGAGGGTGTTGGATTCCCTGAAGCTAGAGTTAGAGGCAGCTGTAAGCTGTCCAGTGTGGGTGCTGAACACCAAACTAGGGTCCGTTAGAAGAACTGCAAGCTAGTTTAACCACTGAGACATTTCCCAAGCCCCTCAAGTATTTTGTTTTAATAAAGGAAAGTTTTATTTTGATCGAAGGATGGAGTATGTGTCTGCCACGGTATTTATATGGAAGGTCTCTCCTTCCCCCGTGTGGGTTCCGTATCAAACTCAGACTGAGAACAACTCAGGTCATCAGGTTTGGCGGCAAGCACCTTCAACACTGGGCCATCTCACCTGCCCCCTATTGAGTACATTTTCTTTTTAAATTGTGTGTGTGTGTGTGTGTGTTTCTACAAATAGTTCATAGCATCATTTTATTGTACATTTTCTATGTATTCCAATACCATCTGCTGGTCTTTTCCCATAGAATTGGCTGACACTCTTACTAAAATCTATTGGCTGGGTGCCAACAAGATAGCACAGCCAAGTAAAAGCACTTGCTGCACAAATCTGATGACTTGAGTTTGATCCCTGGAACCCACAGAGAAAACGGACTCCCAAAAATGTCCTCCAATCTCCATACTAGTGTGGAGATCACATACACTGTGGTGCTCACATTCATATTCTGTCTTTGTCTCTCTCTGTCTCTTGCTCTCTCACATACACACACACACACCATATATACAAAAAAAAAGGTTTTTTTTGTTTTTTGTTTGTTTTCAAATTGGAGATGCAGGCAGATCTTGGTGTGTTTGAGGCCACCCTGGTCTATAAAGTGAGTCCCAGGGCAGCCAGGGCTACACAGAGAGACCCTGTCTTAAAATATCAAAAACAAGAGGAAAAGAAATTGGGCCACTGAAATGGCTCAACAGGAAAGAGCAGATGCCACCAAGTCTGAGGACCGAAGTCCCAGAGCTCACAAGGTAGAAGGAGAAAACAACTCCTGCAAGTTGTCTTCTGACTTGCACATGAGTGCCAGCAAATACTTACACCTGTCCACACCACCATTACACACACAAAAATCTTAAAAGTATCTGTTGTCCATTGATCTATGGGTTTACTTGTACACATTTAGCTACTGCGTTAGTCTGTGTATTTTTTCCTGCCAATACCATACTGGTTTGTTTCCTGTAGCTCTGCAATAAACATTATGATTTTGCTTGTTTTTGTTTGTCTGGTGGGCAGAGTCTCACCATGTGACCCAGACTGACTAAGCGCACACGGTCTGGCCTCAGCCCCCAAAACACTGCAGTTCTCTGTCGCCACGCTTGGTTCTGCAGTGTTTTTTCTTTTCTTTTCTTTTTTTTTTTTTTGAGGTTCACATTTTTTTTATTGATATTTATTGAGCTCTACATTTTTCTCTGCTCCCCTCCCTGCCTCTCCCCTTCCCCCTTCAATCCACCCTCCAAGGTCCCTATGCTCCCAATTTACTCAGGAGATCTTGTCTTTTTATACTTTCTACTTCCCACGTAGATTATATCTATGTAGGTCTCTCTTAGTGTCCATATTGTTGTCTAAATTCTCTGGGATTGTGGTTTGTAGGCTGGTTTTCTTTGCTTTATGTTTAAAAACCACCTATGAGTAAGTATGTGATAATTGTCTTTCTGTGTCTGGGTTACCTCACTCAAAATAATGCTTTCTAGTTCCATCCATTTTCCTGCAAAATTCAGGCTGTCATTTTTTTCTGCTGTGTAGTACTCCATCGTGTAAATAATGCATTTAGCACACTGGTGAAAATTAATATTAAAACTTGTTAGAATAATGAAGCATTGAACCTGCTTTAAGTAATTTAACATTAGGGCTGACGAGCTATCAAAGTGTTAAGACACTCCTGAAGTCATAAATTGTGAATATGAGCTTTTTTGAGGAATGAATAGATTTTGTCAGATTCTCAGCAAGATATAGACACAAAAATAAGCTGGGCATGGTGGTACATGACTTTAATCCCAGCAGAGGCAAGCAGATATCTGAGTCAGAGCCTGAGCTCTGCTTCCTGATCTGCAGACAGATGTAAAGCCAGCAGCCCTACTTTACAATTTCCCTTTGCCACAGAAGTTGATATCCTGGCCATGCCTTCCTGTCTATGAACTGTAGTCTCTGAACCAAGAGCCAGAATACAACTCTCTCTGCTGAAATTGCTTCCAAAATCCATTGTCTTGCCACATTGGGAAAAGGAACTAATACAGCTCGCTTCTGTTTTATTCTTTGGACCTTTCGTCCCACTCCTTACTTGTAAAATAATTATTTTTTTAAACGTGTATGGGTGTTTTGCTTCTATGTATTTATGGTGCAGTACCAGAGAGGCTAGAGGAAGTCCCTGGGATTGGAGTTAAAGATGGTTGTCAGATGCTACGTGGGTGCTGGGACCCAAACTCAAGTTCTCTGTAAAAGCTGTCAGTGTTCTTAGGGGCTGAGCTTCTCTCTCCAGCCCCCAGGGGAAAAAAATAACTGCAATTTGAATTGAACTCTTCTAACTACAAACATACAGATACAAGATAATTAAGTCATTCTACTCTTTTAACATTTTTACGTGTAAGTTTTATATGTGTGTGTGTGTGTGTGTCCTTGGAGGCCAGAGAGGACATCAGATCCCCAGGAAATAGAATTATAGGCAGTTATACCATTAATGAGTGCTGGAACTGATCCCAGGTTCTCTGCAAGAGCTCTTCATCTCTCCAGCCCTCAGGTCATTCTAAATCTTACAAGTATTAAACCTGCAAATGATATTGCATTGAGCATCTGCTGAAAGATGTGCTCATTAACTGAAAAATGAAGAAAAGGGAGTTTTCCTGTCAAAAAGGATTTCAACCCAGAGAGTTGTACCACACTATACAATCAAGGGTTCTATACAGTAAGAGAACCACTGAATTAGAGTCAGGAAAACTGAGTTTCAGTATGTTTTATTGCTAATGAACCAGTTATAAGTATTAACATACAACTTAGTACATTAATTGGTAATTAACCAGATAAAGTAACTCATTTATAAAACAAGACTCCCTGTATAGGGCTTTTTTCTTGTGGGCCACCAACCAGCTCCCAAATCATGACACAGAGACTTAATTGTTTTGAATGCTCGGCTTAGCTTACACACATTTCTTGCTAGATCCTTTAACTTAAATTAACCTATTTCTCTTTATCTACCTTTTCCCTTGGGGCTTTTTACCTGTTCTTACTTTTTTTTTTTTTTTTTTTTTTGGTTTTTCGAGACAGGGTTTCTCTATGGCTTTGGAGCCTGTCCTGGAACTAGCTCTTGTAGACCAGGCTGGTCTCAGACTCACAGAGATCTGCCTGCCTCTGCCTCCTGAGTGCTGGGATTAAAGGCATGTGCCACCACCGCCCGGCTTCTTCTTACTTTCTTGCTGTCTCTGGCTGGCTGGTTGACAGCTGCTGGCCTTCTGGCCCTAGGCGTGTCCCTTCTTCTCTCCTCCTCTCCTTCTTTTCCTCTCTCAAGCCTGCATTTCTCTCTGCCCAGAATCCATGCCTATCCCTTGCCTGTCTACTTGAATTGGTCATTCAGTTTTTATGGCCCCAATCAGGTGCCTTAGGCAGGCAAGGTGAAACAGATGCAACACAGCTTTACATTATGAAACACACATCCTTACATTGTTGAACAAATGCAGCATAAACAAAACTAACTTTACCTTTACACAGTTAAATTAATATTCTGCAGCGTAAACAAATGCAACATACCTTTGTCTAGCTTAAATAATATCCACAGTGACTCCCTAGTTCACCAATGTATAAATGCACAGGGAGTTGGCTATAAAATAGCACCACTGGGAATGAGCTTACTGTTAAGAGCAGTGTTTATACACAAATAAAATGTAGATATTGATAGACAACTAATGCACATTTGTTAATTCACTGCTGGGGAAAGAATCTTATTTCACTAAAAATGCTAAAACATTTTTAATTCTCTTGTGTCTCCTTCTTTCCATGTTCATGGTATGAGCTTCATTCACCCAAAAGTTTAGTTCCTTTTCCTGCAACACATACCTCTGTCTTCTGCCAGGGTATAAAAAGTGTGAGCATTCTGTCACTGGATAACAAACACTGAAGAGGTAGAAAGTTACAGAACGAAGACTAAGGAAGGTAAAGCTGAGTACAGGGCTGAGGAGAGAGCTCAGGCGGTAAAGCCCTTGCCTAGCAAGCGGTAAGCTCCAGTGCTATGTGATAATCCTGTACACTGTTCAAATGTGTTGCTCTCCTTGTTAATAAAAAGCTGTCTGACCAGTAGCCAGGCAGGAAGTATAGGCGGGACAACCAAATTCAGGACAGGGAAGAGGAGGACAGAGTCAGGGCAGTCTCGGGAAGATACAGAGGGGCAAGATGGACACATCACACTGAGAAACGGTGCCAAGCCATGTGGCAAAGCATAGATAAGAAATGTGGGTTAATTTAAATGTCAGAGTTCGCTAGTAACAAGCTTGAGCTGCCAGCTGAGATTTATAACAAATATTAAGACTCGGAGCTGGGTGGTGGTGGCGCACGCCTTTAACCCCAGCAACTGGGAGGCAGAGGCAGGTGGAAATCTGTGAGTTCGAGGCCAGCCTGGTCTACAAGAGCTAGTGCCAGGGCAGGCTTAAAGCTATAGTAAAACCTTGTCTCGAAAAAACAACAAAAAAAAAAAGACTCTGATTGGTTATTTAGGAAGCAGCTGCTGGGATGGGAAAACTATATTCGTACTCCAGAACTCAAGTTAAAACTCTTATAATCCCAAGGCTGGGAGGTGGAGATAGCTAGATTCCTGTGCTGGCCAGTCAGCCTAGCCTAAATGGTGAGCTCCAGGCCATGAGATCCTGTCTCACACGGCAAGATGGCTAGCACCTGAAGAGTAACACTCGCTTTGCCCTCTGGCCTCCACATGCATGTGCACACGTATGGACCTCACACACAAGCATATAATATACAAAAACATTTTAAGCTAAACATATAGACTATAAACATCTGGTCATAGTAGCATGTTTATGTATCATGACAATTATGTAATAACTGTCAGGAGCTAAACATATTTTCATATACTTAGCCTATTTCTAGACTTTCCCTTACAGTACCATAACAAAACAAAGACTAGAGTGTCGGAGAACAGCTTCAACAAAAATACCACTTACCAGGGTGGGGCATGGGGATTTGAAAAATAGAAAAGAGAATGAAGACATGAGTGAAAATAATAAAACAGAAAATATACCATAGTACCCGGAAGGAGTTCCAGTGAATACTGAAATCCACCTGCATTTAATTTTCCATGCACATTAATACCCCAATCT
This sequence comes from Ondatra zibethicus, assembly GCA_004026605.1. NCBI lineage: Eukaryota > Metazoa > Chordata > Mammalia > Rodentia > Cricetidae > Ondatra > Ondatra zibethicus. The sequence goes on from PVIU01017074.1 coordinate 14,298, forward strand.
GACAGGGGGAAGAAGACAAGAGACTGCTTTAACCTGACACAAATGACAACTAGAACAGTTACTTTCTTCGATACTTTGAGCCATCAAGCCATCAATTCATGAGAAAAGCATTCTCTGTTGTTTAGACAGTGAACCTACCCTCCGCCAAGAAGAAAAAACTGTTTGCAATAGAAGCTTAATGGAAGAATTGACAGTAGTGGAGAGCAGCTCAATATATTTTAAAGCAGGGTTGGATCACATATACAGTATTTTCGTAAGAGACTTACGAGTACGTACCAATTTAAAATATGAGACTTATTGTTTTCTTAGTCTAGAATGAGATATAATGAAAAGATAATTGTAACATTTATACAGTAAGTATGCATACGTTTACACCCAGTTGAATTTAAGTTTTATACTCATATACACACAGAGTTAAAGCTAACTTATGTTTATACATAACGTTAACTCAAAAGTCACATGCATGCACACACACACACAAATATAAAACAGGAATTGGGCGAAGTGGATGCTTTGGTGGGCCCTCTCAAAAGCAAGCCACTGTGTAAAACACACATGTAACAGAGTCAGTAAGAGGAATTTAGAGACAAAAACGTAAGTAAACTACAAGACTAGACAAGGAACACCTCAGTAAAGATGGCAATTTTGTTATCTAACCTGCCCTTAGTCAAAATGGCGGCAGTCATGTGTTGTATGGAGAAACCACGTTTTCAGAGTTGTGGTGGGAACTTTAAACAGATACAAATAAGAAGAGAGACACAGAGGCCATGTAAAACATACATTTAAAACATAATTACATCCGTGTAGCCATACCATTCATATTTCTTTCATACGTGAAGTAGACAGGAAGATTACTCAGCGCTGCCAGCCTTTTTTTTTAATACATCGATAAATGCTTCTGGCTTGGTTGGTTTGTTTGAGCAGATTTTACTTGTAGAACAGCTTTCAGCTTGCGTGAAAATTGAGCAAGCAAGATGTATAGGAAACTCCCAATACCCCTTTCTCACAGTTTCACCTATTAATGCCCTCTTAATGCTGCTTTCATTAGTGCAAGAGTTTTAGAAATGATGAATGACTACTGATGCATTAATATTAATGCCTACAGTTTATATATGAGTTCGCTCTGTGTTGAACAAGTCTGCAGATTTTGACAGATTCATAAAGTGTGCCCATCATTACAGTCCCATACGAAGTGGCTTCACTGACAGAAATCCTGATGTTCCACCTTCTGTATCCCTCTCTCCTTCAAGCAGGGAGGGCCACTGCCTCCCACTCCTAGGCTGGAGATGGAAGCCAGAATCTAGGGCACGATATGAAAGTGCTCCATCATGAACTACACCATCAGTCCAACCACTGAACTGTTTTGCTGCTGTTTTGAGATTTATCTAGACCATGATTTATCTCTCTTGAAGATCAGACTTGATTTCATCAGGAGTTGGAACCAAGACATAGTAGCTCTTGAAGAAAATGGATCAAGAGGTTTTTCATGTATTGCCTCTTCCATAATGGTGACTTCTAAGGGGTTACCTGCAGCCCCGTAAATTCTCCTTCCATTATCTACATTTCAAAATCTGAAATTCTTGGGAACTTCTACAGACTCTAATTGTTCAGTAGCTCCTTCCTTTTGTACATAGTTTTTACATAGTTGTACTTTAGTTTTGTTTTTTGTTGTTGTCGTTGTTTTTAAAGATTTATTTATTTATTATGTTTACAGTGTTCTGCCCGCATATATCCCTACAGGTCAGAAGAGGGCACTATATTTCATTATAGATGGTTGTGAGCCACCATGTGGTTGCTGGGAATTGAACTCAGGACCTCTGGAAGAACAGCCAGTGAGTGCTCTTAACCTCTGAGCCATCTCTCCAGCCCCAAGACTTTAGTTTTGAAAAGAAAAAAAAAAGGGGAAATTGTTGAAATAGAGAGGGCCCACTGTTTTTCCCAGCTGCCCAGCTAGCTTATACCCAAAATAACCTCACAGAAATTGTACTAATTAAATCATTGCATGGACCATTAGCTCTAGCCTCTTATTGGCTAACTCTCACATCTTGATTTAACCCATTTCTATTAATCTGTGTATTGCCACGTGACAGTGGCTTACCAGGAAAGATTCAGCATGTCTCACTCTGGTGACTCCATGGAGGCTCTTGTTCTCTGCTTTCCTCCTCCCTGAATTCAGTTCTGTCTCCCCGCCTACCTAAGTTCTGCCCTATCAGCTAGGCCAAGGCAGTTTCTTTATTCATTAACCAATAAAAGCAACACACAAACAGAAGGAACTCCTACACCAGGAAATGCTGTGGGATAATGCATTTGTACACTTTAAAGATTTGTCACTTGTATTAATTTAATAAAACACTTATTGGATATTAGCCAGGCAGGAAGTATAGGCAAGGTGACCAAACTAAAAGAATTCTGAGAAGAGAAAAGGCAGAGACACAGTAATCATCCAGAAGCAGAGGAAGCAAGATGAGAATGCTGAGATGTACCAAGCCACATGGCTAAACATAGATAAGAATTGTGGGTTAATTTAAGTTATAGGAGCTAGTTAATAATAAGCCGGAGCATGCCAGGCTGTGGCGCACGCCTTTAATCCCAGCACTTGGGAGGCAGAGGCAGGCGGATCTACATGAGTTCGAGGCCAGCCTGGTCTACAAGAGCTAGTTCCAGGACAGGTTCCAAAGTTACAGAGAAACCCTGTCTTGAAAAAACCAAAAACAAAAACAAAAAAAAAAGCCCAAGATAATAGGCCAACAGTTTATAATTAATACAAGCCTCTATGTGTTTCTTTGGGACCAAATAGCTGTGGGACCAGGCAGGACAGAATCTTCCATCTAATGACTTGTTCTAGGGACAATCACAAACACACACACACACACACACACATGCACACACACATGGAAACTAATGGAAGTCAGAGGCCTGTTGGGTCTCTTACTTTTAGATACTGGGGCTAAAATGCTTCCCCTGCTTGCTTATGTGAAGTTGCTGCCATCAGAGCTGACTTGGTAATCCACTAAACCATTATATACCCCATGCATTTCAGACCTTTGAAGTCCCTGAGCACACCAGACCTACTTCCAGTGAAATCCTATTGTCTTCTTCTCCCCCATTATATCTACTACTACCCCACCATGGCTGCTTCAGTTTTCCTTCGTTCCATCAGTTTTCAGAAAGAAACTCTCTGGGCCATTGAAATGGATCAGCAAGTAAAGGCACTTGCTGTGCAAAGCTGGAGCTCTGAATTCTGTACCCACCTGGCAGATGGAGAGGACAGACCGGAAAGCTCCTCTCTGAGCTCCGCACGTGTGCTGTGCTAGGTGGGTGCACACAAAAATAACTGTGGGCTTACAACTTCTATTTAGTGGTGCTTCAGGTTTTATTGATGGCCCTCACAAGCAACCTCAGTTCTCAGAAGGCAGAGACAGGAACATCTCACATTCAAAAGCAGCCTACAGCCTAGCTACACAGAAAGTTCCAAGGCAGCCTATGCTGTTCAGAAAGATGCTTACTAGTGATTCGAGACAGGGCTTGTGAAACTGCAAGCCTCCTGCTTAAGCTTCCATTCTAAAGACAACGGATGACTTTATCACCATCAAACAGTTTGTAACTCTTTCTTATGCCAACATCATCAAAATTTCCCTAAAAGCCTTTATGTTAACTTTTTCATCGACACTTCTAACATCAGGGGCACAAATGGTTAATTTTCAGGGAAAGACAGTCTTACAGATTGTCAACAACATACACATAGTTCTCACCCTGGTAGTTTCTTGCTGCAATGCTACACTTCCTAGCTTCTCTTGTGACCAGGCAAAGCAGTTCTGGAAAGGGGGCTGTAATATACGTATGATAGTCATTTCCACCCCATAAAGAGTCGTAGCCATCTTTTTCCTGTAGGTATCCTTCATGGATCCCTATGGGTGAAAATGTGCCCCCTTTCCATGAAGAAACATGGTTCCCACCTATCGAAGGTCAGATGCTCCTTTCTTTTTCGGTCTTTCATTTTCTGCCTTTCTGTCTCCTTAAGATGTCACAGAAATGTAACACACCTAACCTTGCACGTTAGCACAAATTAAGAGACTTAATGTTGAGATTTAGGAGATGGCTCATTTGCAGGTGGCCTGATTTTAGTTCCCAGCACCCTCTGAGGGCAGCTTACAGCAGCCTGTAACTCCAGCTCCAGGTGACCTTCCACCTCTGGTAAGCACTTTGCATTCTGAGAAGCACATCATTAGACAGTATTGTCAGTGTGCAAACATCAAGGAGTATACTTCACAGCCTATCAAAAATGGCCTTTTGTATGCTCAGACTAGCTGCTGCCATTCATGGCCAGACATTGACTGAAGCATCATTACGCAGCCCCTGACTAATTCTTACAGTCTTGAATCTGAGCACTCCTCCTTTCATGTCCCAAGTCCTTCCACCACAGATTGTCCACATAGCCTTGCGTGTTAACTTCCACAGTGTTGGGAGCATGAAGGTTTTTACACCCACAGATCTCCAGGGAAACCAGGAATGTTAGGCACATAGAATTGTCTTTTCAATGGAAGTGATGTAAAACCTGTTTTCCCATCCAGAAATCTGGGAATTGGACTTGATTAATTGCCTGATGATCTGTGCTATCTCTTGAACTAGGCCATATTCAATCTTTCACCACCAGGACCAGAGATACCTAGTAATCTAAATAACACTTACATCATCTGTGTAGCCAGAGGCTCTCCAAGCTCCCACAGCCAGGACCAGAGGCGGCTATAGCCCTTATGACCTCTATGTTATCTGTATGACTGAGACCAGGCCAGATCCCTCCCTAGTTCCTTAAACTAGTACTGTTAGCTTATCTCTAGATCCCATCTTCTTGAAAGAAATCACATTTACTTTGAGTTAAGTTTCAATATACTTACGCTTTCTTGTGTACCTGGGAATAGGTACCAAGAAACTTTTTTCCAAACCATATTGTGTTTAAATATGCTAGCAATAAACTAACTGGTATCAGACTCCCTGAAGTTTGATCCAGGTTGATGAAGTTAGCCTGAATCTAGTTTTCATTCTCACCTCCGTGATGTTCATTTCCCTGCCTGCCATGACACTTGCCCCAAGTTCCCTCACATGAAAGTTAGTAGTACTTTAAAGTTTTTATTAGATTTATTAATTTTATCTTATGTGCAACTGAGAGTAAGAAAGGTTCTAAGAGAAGAGTATCTGGATAGGAATAACTTTTATAAGTCCCTTTCATTGCTGTGGATTACCTATAAATTATTAAACCTATGGTTTTTATTCAACTTCTCATTAATTTTTAAATGCTATATATATGTATGTATATACACACACCAACTCATCGGGATCTACCTGTCTCTGTCTTCCAAGTGCTAGGATTAAAGACATTCACCACCATTCCCAGCCCTAAAGTATATTTTTAAAATGACGTTTATTTTTTAATTTTTATTCTAAGATTTTTGTGTACACCAGATAATAGACTTGAGATTTCCAGGAATTTTATGAGTCCTGTTGTTTTTTTTTGTTTTTGTTTTTTGTTTTTTGGGGGTTTTTTTTGGTTTTTCGAGAGAGGGTTTCCCTGTAACTTTGGAGCCTGTCCTGGAACTAGCTCTTATAGACCAGGCTGGCCTCAAACTCACAGAGATCTGCCTGCCTCTGCTTCCCAAGTGCTGGGATTAAAGGTGTGCACCACCATCTCCTGGCAAGAGTCCTGTTGTAAGAAGGCTGCTTGCTTATTCTGGCTGCTCAGACCCGAAATAACCACACAGAAACTGTATTAATTAAATGACTGTTTGGCCTATTAGCTCTAATTTCCTTATCAGCTACCTCTTACATATTAATTTAACCCATTTCTATTAATCCATGTATTGCCACGAGGCTGTGGCTTAGTGGGTAAAGTTCAGGCATCTGTCTCCTGCAGGGCTCCATGGCTTCCCTCTGACTCACCTTCTTTCTCCCAGCATTCAGTTTAGTTTTCCCCATCTACCTCTATTCTACCCTATCATGGGCTCCAGACAGTTTATTAATCAATGGTATTCACAGCACGAAGAGGGGAATCCCACATCAGAGCCCTGAGATAGTTTCATCTGTGTGTCAGTTTATTTGTTTCATCCATTCATGTTTAAAAGCCATGAAGTTTATCTTTGTACTGTGAGAGAGGACCAGGTCTAAGTAAATGACAATCAAGTGAATCCTGTTACTAAAATAAAGATGACAAATGAAATCACCTAGTTACATAGTAGACTCCTAGGTCCTCACTACTTTGAGATTCCCTTATCTCCAACCTCATTAGAGATCTAGTTGCTAATGACCCTAGAATCATAATCTAAATTTTAAACAAAATCTCTATTCAATTTGCATGTGTGCCAAAGTTTGAGAAAAACATTTAAGATTTTTTTTGAAAGTCCATTGTTCTGCTATTTGTTTTGACTTCCTTTTCCTTCCAATAAGTTTTGTGGTTAAAGAAAAGGCCAAGACTGAAGGAAGGCAAGGGCTTTAGAGGTTAGTACCATGGAGGGACTTGTCTGTGTCCCTCTGTCTCTTTCCCTTCCCTGTGGTGTCAACTCAGGCTTATCCAACCTTGTTTTTCTTGCTTCCACCGTAAATTTTCTTCTTAAAGTTACAGATTTTGTTTTCAGAAACCATGTTTTGAATGCATCCATTCTGTATTCTTTCTTTTAGAAAGGTAAAATCTTTGCAATGATATGTGTGCTTCTCATACTTGACACACGCTGAGAAGTAGACGGCCTGAACAGTTAGTGGAATAAATTGCTATTTCATTTTGCTTGTTTCACACAGAGCTTACACACATTTCCCTGGGCTTGAATCCAGTACCCTGCATGTGCGAGGTAAGCATTCTACCATGCCTTCATTGTTGTTGTTGTTGGTTTTCCAAGACAGGGTTTCTCTGCGTAGCCCTGGCTGTGCTGGAATGCGCTCTGTGGATCAGGCTTGCCTCGAACTCAGAGATCTGCCTGTCTCTGCCTTCTAAGAACTGGGATTAAAGGAGTGCGCCACCACCTCCTGGCTTCCTTTTTTTAAATATATTCTTTTCTCATACAATACACCCCAACCAGTTTCCCCTCCCTCCCCTCCTCCTCCCAGCTCCCCCTTCCCCAAGATCCATTCCTCCTCTGTTTCCTTTCAGAAGGGAGCAGGCCTACAAGAGACAACAACCAAACAGGACAAAACAAGGTAAGACAAGGCAAGAAGCCCTCATATCAAGGCTGGACAAGGCAACCCAATAGGAGGGAAAGATTCCCAAGAACAGGCCAGAGTCAGAGACACACCCATTCCCACTTTTAGGAGTCCCATAAAAGCACCAAGCTGGGGCTAGAGTGACGTCTCAGTGGTTAAGAGCACTGACTGCTCTTCCAGAAGACCTGGGTTCAATGCCCAGCACCCACATGGCAGCTCACAACTGTAACTCCAAGATTTGACATCTTCACACAGACATACATGCAGGTAAAACACCAAACACATATAAAAACCAAAAAACAAACAAACAAAAAACCTACCAAGCGAACAGCCAAAGCCATAAACACAGATCATCTGGTGCAGACCCATGGATGCCCTGAGCTTGCCGCTTCAATCTCTGTGAGCCCATGTGAGCCCTGCTTAGTTGATTCAGTAGTGAAATTAGCTGGCGTGAGTGAGAACAGCATGCAACAAACCAACTTAGGAGTTTATTAGAGGAAACACGTGAACAGGCCTGGGGAAGTCGTGTGCAGACAGAGAGCTTTGAAGAAGGCTCGTACAGCTTTTAAAGGCACAGGGGTTTGACGTAGTACGTCATATGCAGATAACGAAGCTCACGCCTGCATGCAAGGGTTTGCGTAGCTGCTCATATGCAGGTGATAAAACCATGTCACATGCAGTCACGCATGACCTTTTAAGGTCCCCGGGGCGGCTAAGTATTTTGCCTGAGCACTTGTCTGAACATGCATGGCCCTGGAACCCGGAAGTGCCCACCACCGCTGTGTGGCTGGAATCATAACAAGTAGGCCATGTTCTCCTGGTGTCCTCCATCTCCTCTGACTCCTACAACTTTCCTCCTTCTTGTCTGTAGAATTCCATGATCTCAAGTTCCCTGATCTCCAAAGAGAGGGACCCAACAGGGACCTCCAATTTAGCATCTAAATGTCTGGCTGTGGGTCTCTGCACCCGCTGCCATCTGCTGCTGGGGAAGCCTCTCTGATGATGACTGGACAAGGCACTGATGTATGAGGATAAAAGAATATCATTAGGAATAATTTGATTTCTTTTCTTTGCAGTTGTGTTTGGTTCTACCCTAGGTTTCTTGGGCTGTCCAGTCTCTGGTTCCTGGATATCCAGGGAGTATTGGGCATGAGTTCCCACTCAAATAATCTCCTATAGCTCATGTATCCTAGGCTGACCTCAAATAGAATTGCTTTTATTTTCCTTCAGCTTTGGCCTTTTCTTTAACCACATAACTTATTTGAAGGAAACAGAAGCCAAAACAAATAGCAGAACAATGGACCCTCAAAAAAATGTTTTTCTCAAACTTTGGCCCACATAAAAACTACACCCGCGTCGTCATTTGCTGCTGTTTTTCTGCCAGAGTCAGACAGCAGCCGCTTTAACTTCTCTTCCCTGCTCAATAAAGGATCTCTCTGTGGAAACGGGTGTTTGCCTGTAGTTTGTGCCTAATCCACAGTCTGGGAGAGAGCCCCCACCCCGCCGCTGCGCGCTGTGCAGGAATTCCCTTCAGCTATCATGCACTGTTTTTATACCAGAAAATAAAGTGAATTAAGTCTCTTTGGGGTGGGGCAGTGAGATGGGTCAGTATGTAAAGGAAAATGCCCAACAACCTGAGTTCAAGCTCAAGAACCATCTCCCACACACACACATGTATACACACACACGCGCGCGTGCATGCATGTACCCCTACATGCATATATCCAAAGTGTACAAAATAAAATTTTATGTCTAATATCCATTTAGAGTGAGTACATACTATATTTGTATTTATGGGTCTGGGTTACCTCACTCAGGATTTTTTTTCTAGTTCTATCCATTTCAAGATGTCATTATTTTTTACTGCTGAGTAGTACTCCACTGTGCAAATGTACCATGTTTTCCTTATCCATTCTTTGGTTGAGGGTCATTTAGGTTGTTTATGGGTTCTAGCTCTTTTGAATAATGCTACTATGAACATAGTTGAGCAAATGTCTTTGTTGTGTGGTTGAGCATCCTTTGTATATATGCCCAAAAGTGGTATTGCTGGATCTTGAGGTAGATTGATTCCTAATTTTCTGAGAAACCACCATACTGATTTCCAAAGCAGCTGTATGTATCAGCGTGCATTCCCACCAGCAATGCAGGAGTGTTCCCATTACCCCACATCCTCTCCAGCATAAGTTGTCATCAGTATTTTTGATCTTGGCCATTCTTACAGGTGTAAGATGGAGTCTCAGAGTTGTTTTGATTTGCATTTCTCTGATAACTAAGGAAGTTAAGCATTTCCTTAAGTGTCTTTCGGCCACTTGAGATCCATCTGTTGAGAGTTCTTTGTTTAGATCTGTACCCCATTTTTAAATTGGATTATTTGATATGTTGGTAAAGGATAACAAACCTACAGTCCACAGCCTGACAGGACCTAGATGACAAAGAGGACCCTAAGAGAGTCATACATGGATCCACTTAGGAAGGAGAAAAGTGTAAGATCAAAACAGGGAGTATAGGGGACAGGGGGAGGGCAGAAGGAGAGAGGGAAGGAGGGAGTGGGGAAAATGTATAGCTTAATAAAAACAATTTTTAAAAACCACTAAAAAAGTTAATAGTGTGTTAGGGTCCAACAAAAATAAAATTTTATTTATTTTTATTTAATTTTTAAAAATTATTTATTTATTTATTTATTTATTTGCTATTTATTTTAGCTAGGGTTTCTTTGTGTAAGCTCTGACTGACCTAGAACTCACTCTAAACTGACTTTGAATTCACAGAGATATACCAGCCTCTGTCTCCTAGATGCGGGATTAATCTTTAAAGCCCAATCCTTAACATCCCTTTTCCTGCTGGCAGGATAAAAAGCCAACTCTATCAGGTTCCTTGGTGCGCAGAGAGAAGAAAATCTCCTCTGGGAACTTGGTCTTCACAGCCTAGACCAGGTGGCCTGGTTGGGTGACCGGGAGCCGCTCCTTGTTTTCTGTGTAGTCTCCACAAGTCCTGAGGCCTTTGCCTCGGCTCTGGAATGGACGACCGCCCTGATGTTCATATTTTTCATAGTCAAAGCTTGCTATGTTCAAGCTGTTTGTAAATATTTTTCTCCTACAACAGTAACAGCCTTCAAGTCAAACCATGTTCTATATTCGTTTTGCCAAAACAAAGTCTTAGTTCAAAACAGCGTGACATGCTTGCAGCACAGTTTCCAGGTTACACAAGAGTGGTTTCCCTTATGTTCGATAGCTTTTCACAAATGGTACTGGCGTCTTGAAAGAGAACCATGGGAGGCGATCTCTGTTTCGGCCATGGAAGGATACTGTGGAAAGATGGTCATCTACCCACCAGCAAGTGTGGCGAACTCTCACCAGATACTGAATATGCCAACCCAAGCTAGATCTTGGACTTCCTAGTTCACAGAACTGAGAAATCAATGTTGGTTTTATTTTTGAGACATGGTCTTGCTAGTATATTCCTGATCGAACTTGTGACGACAATCCATCTGCCAGACTCTCCCCAGGGCTGGGATTATAGGCATACACTCCCATATCTAGCTAAATGTTTGGTTTTTAGGCCATTCAATTCTTTGAAATTTGGCTATAGCATCTCAATATAAGACAACCTGTGAGCACATCGTTTAAAAATACATATACTGCTGTGCTCAGTTTGAAAGCATTTGGTTAAACATTTATGCATGTATAGTAATGAGAGGTACTCGTATGTAGACTATTGTATGTGCCTGTTCAGCAAGGATTTGACATTCAGGAGGTACTGGACTCTCACAAATTGAGTTGGAAAGTGATTGCCTTACTTCTGAAAGTTATCATAATTGTTTTTGTTTTGTTTCTTTGGTTTTTTGAGACAGGGTTTATCTGCAGCTTTGGAGCCTGTCCTGGACATAATTGTTATTCTTCTTATACAACTGGCAGAATCCTACAGCGAAACTGTTTGCTTTATTTTGTATTATTGTGTATGTGTATGGATGATGTGGGGTGGGATGTATCTCGGCCACAGTACACATGTAGAGATTAGAGAACAATTTTGTGAAATCTGTTCTCGCCTACCTTTCCACGGTTCCCAGGATGGAACTCAGGGCATCAGGCTTGCCTGGCAAGCACCTGCACCCACTGAACTAGTTTACCATCTGGGCATGACTACTAATTTTACTGTATTTCAAACCCGTTCTGTATAATATTAAAAAACATTAATATTTATAGATCACTTAGTTCATGCTAAACATCATAATCTATGCTACTGTGCATTATTTTATATACAGAAATGAAGTTATCACTTTTATTGCTGTTGCTTTGTTTCTTTAAATGCAAATCCTGCTGTGTAGACAGACTGGTCTCAGATTTGTGGTCCTCCCATCTTCCTCCCACCAGCTGTACTAAGTAGCATTACAGGTGTGTGCTACTGCATCTGGCTGGAAACTAATATAAATTTTGTTAATATTTGAGCTGCAGTTGTGATGGTTAATCCCACTTGTTTGGTGTTTTATTTGATGAGATCTAACGTCACCTGGAGATAGGAATTTGGACATGCTACTACAGGGAATTATCTTGCTTAGGTTAATTGAGGCGAGAAGACCCACTCATCCTGGCACCATTCCCTGGGCTGGAATCCTGGACTGTAAAGTGGAGAAAGCACTAGAAATTATCTACTGCTGCCTGAGAGTCCAGTCTCTAAGCAGCACAGGGCTGAAAAGGAAGTCCACAGTGTTTGCGCAAACTAGACTTTTCTATCTGAGGCGGGTAAGGGGATAAGACACTCATGCTCTCTCTTGATGGTTCCCTTCTTTATTTTCTGTTCTTCTCTATCCTCTCCATGTTCTTTCATTGTTGATTCAAGAAAAAAGGTACTTCAAGATGAAACTTTAAGGCCTATGTGACAGCCTCTTCTGATGGATTGAACTGGACTAGACCCCAAACAGCCATACAAAGGCATATTTATTGATTGATTCCAAGCTCACTAATCTTAATTTACATATCTTAGTGGGGGGAAGCATCACCTGCCTCCACAACTCTAGTCCTTTACTATGTATTGTGTGCAGTACACAGTAATACAAGAGCCTCAGGTGTGTCTGTGTGCAGTACACAGTAATACAAGAGCCTCAGGTGTGTCTGTGTGCAGTACATAGTAATACAAGAGTCTTATGTATGTCTGTGTGCAGTACACAGTAATACAAGAGCCTCAGGTGTGTCTGTGTGCAATACACAGTAATACAAGAGCCTCAGGTGTATCTGTGTGCAATGCACAGTAATACAAGAGTCTCAGGTGTGTCTGTGTGCAGTACACAGTAATACAAGAGCCTCGGGTGTGTCTGTGTGCAATACACAGTAATACAAGAGCCTCAGGTGTATCTGTGTGCAATGCACAGTAATACAAGAGTCTCAGGTGTGTCTGTGACATCTTGTGACAAAAGTCATGGGATGGCTGCAAGGCCCCTAGCAAAACAATCACTGTTTTCCACAAAGATTCTCCAAGGCCAAGGTACTTTTAAAAAACAGCTGTTCCTTCTAATATCTATCCCATTTAGTGATTCTGCTAAATTCCTCCAGAATACAGGCAAAAACATGTTTTCCATCTCCCTTACATGATAAAAAAGGCACTCCCATAACCCATATATATTTACATCGAAATAACTTGTTACAGATTACAGAACATGAGCAAGCAGAAGGTATTTTTTCACAGCCAACTCTTTTGTCGGCTGGCTGCATATTGCAGTTACACAGAAAGAATCAATCATTTTGCTATTTATCTTGAAAGATAATCTTATAAGGAATCTTAAAGGACTCACAAACCTAAACTTTTATACATAAAAGACAGTCAGCTATACTTTAGATCTTTAGGATTTATACCCATCACCAATAGTTATTTATATCAGGAAACTGAGACTAGAAATGGATACAAGGAATTAATCGTCACCTTTGATCATCAACCAACCCTAGCAAGAAAATATGTCTGCTATTGACATTTGGATGCTTTGTATTTTTGGCCTTGGGTGTCCTTGTGAACTTTAGATTGTTTCCTGGGGTTTTTCATCTTAAAGCTATTATCAGAATATCTGATCTAACCTGAAGTTATTTTAGAGCTTTGTTTCAGCTAACGATGCACACTGAACCTGTGACTGCATCTTTCAGCACTAAGATTAAAGGAAGTTGAGGCAGCCTGGCTCCTGGGACTCAGTTGTTTCTCTTAAGCTTGAGCTATGATCTCTCTGCAGCTCCTTAGGTGAAACTCATAGGCCCTAGCAGTGTAACACTTCCTTGCTATTTATTTTTATTCATCAAAACACTGTACAAGTTAACATTATTATTATAAATTAGACGGAACAGCTTAGGGAGGAATCATTTTATAATAATCCACAGGTTAAAATGCCCAGTAGAGCTGGAAAGTGGTGGTGCACGCCTTTAATCCTAGCACTTGGGAGGCAGAGGCAGGAGGATCTCTGTGAGTTTGAGGCCAACCTGGTCTACAAAACGAGTTCTAGGACAGACAGGACTGTTACATAGAGAAGCCCTATTTCTAAACAAACAAGCAAATGCCCAGTAGAATGGGATGGTTCCATGAGATAAACACATTGCATTAAAGGCAGTGAGGAATCTCCCCACATGCAGTTCATCCATGCCAGATACCAGAAAAACAGAGCAGCAAATATATAAAGGCACAGCAGAAGTAAAAGACATTCCAAGGTCTGTGATCTTGGGGCCTTGCCTAACCGAGATTGGAGACTGACCCATCAGGAAGTCTCCTCCTGATGGGTTGACACCTTGAATTTCAGTTGCCACCTGCTGCTCCTCTGATGTGTCCACCAGCAATTATCCTTCTCTGATCTCTGCTGAGGCATATGCCAAGCCTTTGCTGCCAGGACAGACTGTACCCTTCTGGAACTATAAGACAAAGCAGACCTTTTTCTCAAAATTTGCTTTTGAATGTAATTGGCCCCCATATCTTCATAGGAAATGGCACTATTAGGCGGTGTGGCTTTATTGTAGTAGGTATGGCCTTGTTGGAGGACATGTGTCACTGTGAGGTTGGACTTTGAAGATTCATATGCTCAAACTATGCCCAGTGTTTCAGTTCACTTCCCGTTGCTTATGGGTCAAGATGTAGAAGTCTCAGTTCCTTTTCCAGCACCTTGTCTGCCTGTACTCTGCCATGTCCCACCATACTGATAATGGACTAAAACCTCTGAAACTATAAGCCAGCCAATTAAATGTTTTCCTTTATAAGAGTTGCCATGGTCATAGTAGGTCTTCACAGCAGTAGACACTGTAGCTAAGACAGTCAGGTATTTTATAACACTGCAGGATGTTTGCTTGTTTGTTTGTTTTTAAAACAGGTTCTATGCTCCTGACAGGATTTTCTTTCATTTTTTTGATTCTTTTGCTGTTGTTATTTGTTTGTTGTTTTTTCGAGCCAGGGTTTCTCTCTGTAGCCCTAGCTGTACTGGAACTCACTCTATAGACTAGGTTGGCCTGGAACTCATGGAGATCCGTCTGCCTCTGCCTTCCAAGCTCTGGGACTAATGGCGTGTGCCAACACCTCCCAGCTCTGACAGGATTTTCTACACTGCCTTTCCTTGGATTTCACTCTGCTGCTTTAACAACATTCACATTTTAATAAAAAGTAGATCAATGTAATATAGTGGATACTAATGTTATAATGCTATAAAAAACCAGAAAGTAAACTAATTACAACATAAGTTCTTTGGTGCTGCAATTGTCAGAAAAATGCATTCATATCTGCAGAGGAAGGAATAATAAAATATGTAGTTTAGGATATTCGAAGGAACTATACCTCACCAAAGGCCTCAGAAGAGAAAATACAACATTCTTTACAAATAAAATTACCTTACACTACCTACCATTAGAAAATAATACCTTTTAAAAAATAAATTTTGAGCCAGGCATGATGGCACACACCTTTAATCTCAGCACTTGGGAGGCAGAAGCAGGTGGATCTCTGTGAGTTGAGGCCAACTTGCTCTACAAAGTGAGTTCCAAGAGAACTGGGGCTGTTACACAGAAAAACCTTGTCTCAAAAAGCAAAAACAAACAACAAAACCTAAACTTTGCCACACATCTTTAATCCCAGCACTGAGGAGGCAAAGGCAGATAGATCTCAGTGATTTCAAGGCTGGCATGGACGACATAGTGACTTCCAGACCCGCCATAGAGAGATCTTTTCTCAAAATAAATATAGATTTTAAAAAATGAACAAAACACATCTGAACCCAAGACTGATAACCTGAATTCAGATCACAGAATCCATCTAAAGCTAGACACAATGGCACATCTGTAATCCCAGCATTCCTATGACAGTGAGATGGAAGGTATTTTTTATTTGAAGAATGCATGGGCAGCTTGTATATGGTGGTTCTGTTGAACTAGTCCATATTGGTTGGGTTTCATGGTCTAGGTTGTTGTGGATGACTGGTGAAGTTCTACGCCTGTAGTGCAGCGCCTGCACTACAGGGTGGTTAGAGCCACTGTTACGGTCCGCGAGTCTCCGTGCAAGGGGTTAGAGATTGAAACTTGCAGAGACACAGAGTCAGAGACAGACAAAGAGACTAGGACACAGGTCATCCTTGATATAAGAATGCCAACTTTATTGGGCTCAGAGGAAGATTTATATAGGGATCCTTAACTGAAAGCGACGCCCCAGCTCTTGGGCTCTTTCAGCTGCAGACCCATAGGAACCCACTCCCCTGCCATCAGGGTCTCATGCCCAGAGCAGCTCCGGTGCTCAGAGAGGAGGAAAACAAGTTGTTTTGCTCAGAGCAGCTGCAAACACAGGAAAAACAAGCTGCTCACAGGGAATTCAGAGTCCGGGGGTTCACAGCCCTCACTAGCTCCCAAAACTGACTGACCCAGTCTCTTTTTCAAGAGGACACCAGATCTCACAGATGGTTGTGAGCCACCATGTGGTTGCTGGGAATTGAACTCAGGACCTTTGGGAAAGTAGGCCATGCTCTTAATCACTGAGCCATCCAAGGTATAAAGAGCAGGAAACCTCTAGGAGCTCCCAGGCTAGCTAGCCTGAAGCAAGCACTGCAGTGGCCACACCAGAGACACCACCGCAGACCACCAATGCCTGACCATGTGTGCTATGGCAAGTGTGCACCATCACACACACACACACACCAGACAAAACATACATGAAAATTAGACAAATATTTAAAAACTAAATTGATGGCTGTTTGATTGATCCAGATAAACCTTGTTTTGTTGAATTATAATGAGTTCCACAATGACTTATCCCATTTAAGGAAACTATTCTCAGTCCTAGTCCTTACAATGTGAGGCCGTGGGAGGCAGGAAGGGATGGGGAAATAGGCTATGTTGGCCCTTTTCAGAGAAAAATCTCAAATTTTGGGAGGCAGTAATGATTTTAAGCAGTGGTTAAGGGGAGCAGAGGAGAAAGTCAGAGGCTCCATCAAAGATCTCCAGAGCCCTTGCTGTGCAGCCGTTACCTTTCGAAACATCTCTAGGAGCCGCAGCTGCCTGTGGAAAGGCTGGAGAACTCGGAGCCAGTATCCATGAGAGGACACAAGAGTGTAGCTGTGCCGCTCACTGCTATGTTTGGTTTTCCTAAGCACTAAATGGTTTGAAGCGATTTAAGCATACCTCTGTCATTTTCTGTCAGGGTCCAGGACCCTGACAAGTCTCATAAAAAAATAACTTGACAGTGTTCCTCCACGGTGCAAGACATGTGATCTATAATGTCATCGTTATTTCATAACTGAAAGCGCTGTTTGGTCTTCTGGGAGAATGAGTACATCTGAATTAACTTGTAGTTCTAGATGCTGGTGGGTTTCTATGACAACCCAAACCATAAAAAAAAAAGATATAATTGTTTTCCTTGAGCTATGAAGAACTCGGTGAATTCCATGAGCTTTAAGTGCTGGTGTTTGTCCTATAAATCCAAACAAGCACCACACATTCATTTGTTTCTTCTTGCGTGAGCACTCACTCTGTGCTTGGCATTACCTAGATCAGTGGTTCTCACGCATCCTAAAGCTGCAACCCTTTAATCCAGCTCCTAAGTAGACGCCTTTGCTCATGTTATCACTCCTCCCTCTCCTGGGCTGGTCTCAGGTAGCTCGGCCCAGTATTTCGCACTTGATCCCTGTACCTGCTTCCATCAGTTGCTGGTTGGAGATTTTATAGTGACAATTAAGGCAGTCATCGGTCTGAATACAGGGGAAGGCCAATTTAGGCGTCCTCTCCACTGTTGCTTAGAGCCTTAGCTGGGGTCATCATTGAGGACTCCTGGGATTTTCCCTAGTGCTGTTTCTTGATAGCCCTTTAATGGCTCCCTCAATCAAGATATCTCTTTCCTTTCCCTCACTGTCCTTCCCCCTTCTTGAGCATCCATTCCCTCATGTTCTCCTTCTCCCTCCCCTTCTCCTCTCCCCTCCTCTCCCACCCTCCCCTCCCCTCCTCTCCTAATTTTCTCAGGTGGTCTTTTCTGTTTCCCCTTCCCAGGGGGATCCATGCATGTCTCTTTTAGGGTTCTCCTCGTTACCTAGCTTCTCTGGGATTGTGGGCTATAGACTGGTTATCCTCTGTTTTACATCTAATATCCACTTATGAGTGATGTTTGTCTATGTGGGTCTGAGTTACCTCACTTAGGATTTTTTTTTGTTCCATCCATTTGCATGCAAATTTCAAGATGTCTTTTTTTTTTTTTACCACTAAGTAGCACTCCATTGTGTAAATGTACCACATTTTCTTTATTCATTTTTCAGTTGAGGGGTATCTAAATTGTTTCCGTGTTCTGGCTATTATGAATAATGCTGCTGTGAACATAGCTGAGCAAATGTCCTTGTGGTATGAATATGTATCCTTTGGGTATATGGCCAAGAGTGGCATTGCTGGATCTTGAGGTATATTGATTCCCAATTTTCTGAGAAACCACCATACTGGTTTCCAAACTGGCTGTACAAGTTTGCACTCCCATCAGCAATGGATGAGTGTTCCCCTTACTCCTCATCTTCTCCAGCATAGGCTATCATTGGTGTTTTTGATGTTAGCCATTCTGACAGGTGTAAGATGGTATCTCAGGGTTGTTTTGATTTACATTTCCCTGATGGCTAATGATGTTAAGTCTTTCAGCCATTTGCAATTCTTCTATTGAGAATTCTCTGTTTAGATCTGTACCCCACTTTTCAGTTGGATTATTTGGCAATTTGATGTCTAGTTTTTTGAGTTCTTTATGTATTTTGGAGATAAATCATTGTCTTGGGGGTAACACTAACCAAAAAAGTGAAAGACATGTAGGACAACAACTTTAAGTCTTTGAAGAAAGAAATTGAAGAAGATACCAGAAAATGGAAAACTCTTCCATGCTCTTGGATAGGTAGGATCGACATAGTAAAAATGGCAATCCTACCAAAAGCAATCTACAGATTCAATGCAATCCCCATCAAAATCCCAGCACAATTCTTCACAGACCTTGAAAGAACAATACTCAACTTCATATGGAAAAACAAAAACCCAGGATAGCCAAAACAATCCTGTACAATACATTCCATGTCCTCACATTTCACATGTGGTAGCAAAGTATTTTTGAAATTGTGGCTGTCAACAGACTGAAGCTGACTGATTGCTTCATTATGGTGTGCTTATTATTATTAATTATTAGTAGTATTATTATTACTAATACTACTACTACCACTACTACTATTATGTGAGATACTGTGGGCACAGTGACTGCGTGGTCAGAGGTCAACTCTCAGGAGGCAATTCTTTCCTTCGCTCATGGAGTCCTAGGATGGAATTCACGTTAGGCTTTTACCTGCTTAGCCATTTTGCTGGCTGCCATGGTGTTTTCCAACTCATTTTTCTGTTCACTAATTTTCCTAAAAATTTGGTTTGTACAAGTAGTTCAATAGCAATTATTTATGTTAATAATTATTTGCAATAATTCTAGAAGAGATTTTGAATATGTAACATAAGAACATGAGTTCTTTTTTGTTATTCAGACCTAAGAGGGGGTGTGAGGCCTGTGTGTTAGGAGTTGGAGCAACCATTATTGGGCAGGTGGCTAAGGAAAAGGTCATCTGACTTGTTCTAATTCCCTCACAGGCACTTGTCCAAATCAAAACTTTACAAAAGACCAACAATGTTCTGTCTGCCAAGCTAAATTCCTGTGATGTGGCTTGGGGTGCTACACCCTGAAAGTGAAACTGGGGAGGGCAGCTGTGTTTTCTGAGGATCTCAGTGTTTTCTGTGATTGTCACCTTCTTAAAACAGGAGGTTTATCTGCAATTCTTATCCTCTGTTGCTCAAGCACTACCCCAGAAGCAGTAACTTCCTTCATTTTTTGGTTTTTTTTTTTTTTTTTTTTTTTTGGAACTTGCTTAAGCGAATGCTCCTTCCTCTAAACAAGCCCTATGAAAGCGGACTCTGAGGACAGGTAGGGACAGGCCTGGCACAGCTGTGGGCCAAAGGAAGGTGAGGTGAGACACTGCTGGCACCTAGTCATTCCCCCAAACCTGTTCTGACTCCTGCATTCCCAAACTCACCGAGTGGTAGCACTATCTGCATAGTCAGCTGGGACAGGACACTGCTACGCGCCCAGACAATTGGCCCCTTCTCCCTTCTAGCAATGGCAAACCTTGGGAATATGATGAAACTGGTAACTTTCCAGAAGCAGAAGCGAGGGACTGGGAGATTGTGTAAGCATTTAGGGAGAGGACTCTGACACTCACAGGGCTTGATTTCTGCTGTTTCTGGAATACTTGACTTAATAATGAAGAATAATAAAAGATAGACTTAATAATGAAGAGTGTTCATGAGCATATGCATGCGTCTGACTGTACAGGGGTGTGTTAGCTTGTTAAAACATCATTACTGTTGTGGTATGAAACTGAATTTAGGGCTGTGAGTTGATTGCAAAGGAAATGATCATCACAATAAAAATGCCCACATTGTGGTGTAAATGCCTGGTGTGGGACAATGGTCTGTATTCTGTCAATTATATTTTAAATAAACGCTGATTGGCCAGTAGCCAGGCAGGAAGTATAGGTGGGACAACCAGGCAGGAAGTAGAGGCAGGGTGACAAGAACAGGAGAATTCTGGGAAGAGGAAAGCTGATTCGGCAGTTGTGACCCAGCCACAGAAGAAGTAAGATGTGACTGCCTCGCTGAATAAGGTGCCAAGCCACGTGGCTAGCATAGACAAGAATAATGGGCTAATACAAGTTATAAGAGTTAGCCGGGCAGTGGTGGCACAGGCCTTTAATCCCAGCACTCTGGAGGCAGAGGCAGGCAGATCTTTGTGAGTTCGAGGACAGCCTGGTCTACAAGAGCTAGTTCCAGGACAGGCTCCAAAGCTACAGAGAAACCCTGTCTCAAAAAACAAAAAAACAAAAAAACAAAAAAAAAAGTTAATAAGAAGCCTGAGCTAATATGTAGACCTCTGTGTGATTTCTTTGGGACTTAACAATTGTGTGAACCAGGCAGGACAGAAAACTCAGTCAACAAATGCCTGTGCCGGTATACAAGAAAATATTTGTATTAAAATATGTTTACCTTCTATTTAGAATTAGAGTCCCTTAGGCAGGCACACAGTTACTCATCTACTGACAAAATTACTAATATTTTCCCACAGGCTATTCCCGATGAAGGCATGGAGATTTCAAAGAGCTACAACTCCACTGGAGAGACATTAGTCTGGAGTCATAGAAAACATGCCTCCGGTGTGGAGGCCTGGAAGCATACCCCATGCCCTGCCTAGCAAATGTGGAGACGTGACTAAGTTTTCCATTGGGATGCATCCCAACCTGGTCTATGCACTCTGTAGCTAAGGACGACTTTACACTTCGGCTCCTCTGACCTCCACTTCCTGAGTGCTGGGATTACAGGCATGGACCACCATACATGGTTTATGGTAGTGCGGATCAAACCCAGGGGTTCACGCATAACTGCAAATGAGTCATATCTTCGGCATCACCACGGTCCTTCCACACAGAGGAGAAATTGCACTTTCCTCCCTCTCTTTTCTTTAGGCTGAAACAGCGATACAATTCCAGAGAATATGCCTTGTCAATGAAAATGTAAAACCTGGGCCCATGAACAGTCCCGCGCGGGAGGAACCAGTCTGCTAATCCCTTACTCCTCGTTCTGGACTGAAGGCAGAGAAAAGCGTTTCTTTCATATTTTAGTGCTTCTTGGGTACAGAATTCGGGCCTTTGTCTTAATTACAACAGTCAGGCGGGAACTTGGCCCTTCCTTTCTCGTAATGCCTCATTCCAAAATATACAAGTAGAAGTCCGGGTTAGTTTCAGCTCACAGATCTGCTCCTGTCTCACTAAACCAACAGCTACTTCATCTTCTGAGGATGATAACACGTCACGGTCTAGCCAGTAATAGAACTTTAGTTATTTTTCCATGACCAGAAGCAACGATCAGGAGGAAGTTTGTTTTGGCTTATGGTTCCAAAGGGATAAGGGTCCGTCACGACTGGGAAGTGTAGCAGCAGGCGGGCCTGGTGGCTAGCGCAGCAGGCTGAGAGTTCACATCTCCAGCGCCAAGTATAAAGCAGAGAGAGAAAGCTGTGGGTCAGATGAGGTCATGAACTCTCAAAGCCCACCCCTCCACTTCCTCCAGCAAGGCCACACCTTCTAAACCTACCCAAACATCACCACCAACTGGGGACCAAGTCTTCAAATCTCAAATGGGAGAGATTTTCCTTCAAAGCACCACAGCCAAGATCCCTTTAATCTAGACTATTAATTTATCCACTGTCAATACATGCAGGAGAGGGATGTATAATAAAAGCAAACAGAAGAACAGTCCCTTCAAGGAGGGGTTGGGGAGAAGGTTCGGTGATTGAGAGAACTGCTGCTCTTGCAGAGGACCTGGGTTTGGTTCCCAGCACCCACATGGCAGCTCAAACACCTGTAGCTCCAGTTCCAGGAGACTCAACACCCTCTTCTGGTCTAAAAGGGCACCAAGCACAAACTTTGTGCACATATATACATACAGGCAAAATATTCATATTCAAAAGATGCATTTTAATTAAGATTTAATTACATCACTTGCCCTCTTCTTTCTTCCCTCCAATTCCTTCCATGTTCCCCTCCTCTCAACTGATGAAGCGCCTTCTTCTATGATTATTATTGTAACACACACACACTCACCCATGCACAAATAAATAAATAAAACCTGCTAAATCTTTCTGCTTGTGTGTATACGGTTTCAGGGATGACCACTGTATATTTAACAACAAACAGGGGGCTCATGCCTGGGAAAGGCCTACTCTCCCTCTCAGCAGTTATCAGTTGTCTATAGTTTCTCACCCAAGAGTGTGAATCCACGAGCTTTTGCCCCCTTCTACCTTAGCAAGTCCACTGATGTTGCCATTGTTCAGATCTTGTTTGTGCAGCCATTTCTAGGGGAGACTGTTTCACAGCCGAGCTTCCCAATATTCTGGCTCTTAAATCTTTCTGCTTCCTCTTCTGTGACAGTCCGAGTCATAGATGCAGGAGCTGTGATATAGATATATCCATTGGCACTGAGCTCCTTATGACCCATTAAGCTTGGCAATGTTCAGTTGTGGGTTTTCTATGACAGTCTCTATTTACTTTATATTTACCTAAAATCATATATACTACGTATAAGTGCATATACATACATATGCCATTAAGGCTGACAATGCTCTCCACAAGAACTATAAACTAACAAACCCCCAGTGCCGAGCACTATGGCTGTTGTCCTTGGTGGCCTCTTGGAGGCTGACGGTGAGCCACTATTGCTGAAGATACCAAACACACAGGATACAAGGCTAGGATTGTTGGAGCTACGCCTAACCTCAAAGCCTCATTCTTGTGGTCTTGCTTCCATGATACCAGAACACCTACCATGTAAATTGCCAAGGGAAGAAAGTAATTAAGAGCCTGGCCCGCTGTGATACCTATGGAACACAAACACAAGCATGGTAAGCTATCCATAAAGGCGGAGTCAGTGGCACTGACATGTTAACAGTAACCCACAGCTTGCCTAATTGGACGGAGAGTCCATCCATAGGAGGGAAACCTCGCTTCCAGGGCTCATGAGGTCATGCACCTTAGCAAAGAATCTACAATCACTACTTGGCTAGACCAGCAAATTCCTAACTTCATTCTAAATCTTATCCTTATACCCACAGAGAAGTGTGGCTATCATCCCTTATATCAGAATAAATTTTTAAACAGTTTCTTAATGAGTGGGGGAATATAGCTTAGAGGTAGAACACTTGTTTGGCATGTGCAAGACCCTAGGTTCAAGTCCCAGTGCACCCCCACATACATACAAAGTATCAATGAGAATTAAGCATGGTGACACATGGTGAGTAAGCGTACAGCTGACAGATCTAGTGGACTATCCACGGGAAGGGTATATGAACACTCCACCTTATGCCCCCATGCTTCTTCTTCTCCCTTCTTTTATCATACCCCAAGGAATAAAGAAACATGCAGGAAAAACGTGCCTAAGTCAGTCAGTTCGTTCTGTTCTTCAGATACAATTCCCAAGCCAGTTTTTGCTGTAGAAGTCCTGTTCTGAACCCTGTGGGAGTGCTGAGGCTGGTACTCAGTAGTTCTCGATAGTGACAGACATCTGTAATCTTAGCATTTGAGGACAAAGACAGGAAGCTCAGTGCTCAAAGACAAGACCCTGTCTTAAAATCCAAATGAGCAAACAAAAACAAAGCAAAACAAACAAACCCTCAATGAACTCACATTGTATGAAAAAAATTCAAACTCCTTAGCAGTATACAAGCTTTCAAAATCTGATGCCATTCAATTTTTCTTGCTTGGTCTCAAGTAAGACATCCCAAGATCTCCCTTCCTTTCCAAGATCAAGTTACATCAAAATACATGCAACCTCCTTGTTGTGTGATACCTCCTGGGGAGACATATACAAACATCTACTCAACCCAGAGAGAAAACTGATGACAGACCAAACTAATGACACTACCAACCTCCAATGTAATGAACTTGAGTTTACTGGGTTACTTACAGAATCATGGATGACTCAACGATAGCTGCACCCTCTGTATGGTTGACAACTCACAAAGGCTGGCATCCTGAAGGCTGGCCTTCTTTGCACAACTTGCAGGCAGCCTGGCAGGTCAGCCTCCTCTCCTTGTGGAGCCCACAGAAGTGGATCCATTCCACCTTGACTAAAGGTCAGAGAGCTCAGAGAGTTCAGACATATTCTGGCTCCTTCAAGGTTACACAACAGGATGTTTGACCTAAGGTGTGGCTACTGGACATCTTGCCTAGGCAATAGGATGTTTTGACCTAGGGTGTGGTTACTTGTTGTTTTGAGATGTGAGGAGGTTAATTGTTTGTGCTTTGTATCATGGTAAGGAAGTGCTTTGCCTTCCCCCCATTTTTGGATTGGGGTCTGTAAGAACTTTGAGTAATAAACGTGGGGCTGATCACAGTATTCACTGGATGCCCTCCTGACTCTGTTGTCCCTTGTCTATTTCTTTTCTCAATCCTCCCTCCTCCCTCCTTGTACACACGGACAAGTCTGCTGGACTGGACATGTCTTTGATGCTCTTTACCTCTTATATAGTCTTTGGAAGTGAGGGACCCCATGAATCTGGTTAAGTTTCTGTGTTTTGAGACTTGCATATTATTTACTAAATCTCAAGGAGCCTCCCTTTATAGATCAGTGGTTCTCAACCTTCCTAATGCTACAACCCTTTAATCCAGTTCCTCATGTTGTGGTGACCCCCAATTACAGGAGCCTTAAACTCTATTCTTTAAGGCTTCCATTCAGGGTTCAATTAAAGATGCCACAATAAGCTAAAGGGGGGCTAGAAATCTGTATTAGTTTATTCTGCTTCCTTCTCTTCTTTCTCATTTCTATTAATTCTCCCTTGTTCTCTCTTGCTCTTTCTTCTATATCACACACACACACACACACACACACACACACACACACAGAGAGAGAGAGAGAGAGAGAGAGAGAGAGAGAGAGAGATCCATGGGAGTGACTAGTACACATCTGGTGAACTCTTTAGTGGAGAAAGTTAGTTAAAAAGGAACTAAATCAGGGGACTCTAGACGCAAAGGTTAGTGTGCTACACTAGATTTTTAGGTGGTTAGAAAGAGCTAAAAGGTTTATTTTCAGTAAAATTATGAATAGGGCACGGATTGTATTTTAAATCAGTGTGCTGCTTTTTTCCTCCCAGTATGCATTGAGGTTACCAGGTAGCCAGGAAACATACATAAACATTCAGGGAGAAATTGATGGTTCTTGATCAGATAGCACATACACCAGACACTGCAGTTGCTACAGGCCTAGGTCTGGAGTTTTGCTCTAGGCAGTAGAAACAAAGAAGAGACCCAGGCCTCTAAATTATCAGTTCCAGGGTGTGCTGTTATCAGCTGTTCTGGCTGTGGGGTAAAACCAGAGCAGCAGCTTGGACAGGTAGTAATTCTATGTCCTTGGAGATGTGTGAATATCTTAAATAGAATGCTCTAAGCCTGGACCCTAAGCACTGACCAAATGCCTGCTGATAAAGATCTGCAGGAAGACAGATCTCTGTGCTTACTAGAGGAGAGGAACAGAGGCCTGGCAATGGGAAACTTTTCATGAAACAGTTCTGAACGGTGGGAATTAATTTCCAAATATGTAACAGAAGGGAAGTCAGCTACAGCAAAAAAATCTACAGCAAAGGACAGCCACTTAGTCACAAAGCAATAATGCCAAAAAGCCTTGCCTTTTGGTTTAGCCTTTACCAGATCCCTTGGTTCTGATAAGTTGCTTGTGAAATTATGGTTGAGCAATTACTGTATAAAGTTGCAGCTTGTAACACTCCAACCTTAAAATTATTTTTATTGCTACTTCATAACTGTAATTTTGCTGTTATGCACTGTAATGTAGTCATCTGTTTTCCAACAGCCTTAGGTGGCCCCTGTGAAAGAGTTATCCAATCCCATAAGGGGTTGTGACCCACAGGTTAAGAACCACTGCTTTAGAACTTCCAGTCTTAAAAGTTATTTATGTGTGTGTGTTTTTGCCTTTCAAGTATGTCTTTTTGCCTGCATGTATATGTCTGTGTAGTGAATATGGCCTCAGAGTTGAGCAGGGGCCAGCAGAGGCCAGCAGAAGCCATCAGATCTCCTGAAACTGGCTTTATGGACAGCTGTGGGCTGCTATGTGGGTGCTGGGAACTGAACTGAGGTCCTCTGCAAGAACAGCCAGTGTTCTTAACTATTGAGTCACCACCGCCTGGCTCAGATTCCCAAGTATTAAGGGACTTCTCCGACTGGAAGTTGCTACACAGCACTTCTGAACCTACCTCTGGAACACTTCTGTTTCTGCACAACTTGCTAGGGCAGGAACAAAGAAACTTCGTTGTTATCTCTCATCTAATCATTTCCCTAAACATTTCCTATCTTCATTCATTATGAGTGATCAGATTAGCTATTAAAAGTACTAGGCAGCCAGGATGCTTATTGCTAGGAAGAGAAAACCCCGCCTCTGTCCACTGAGGTCTGAGAGGTGGTGTAATGTGGGTCTTTGGAGTCTTAGTATTATTGGGAATGCTCTTCCGATGAAGTCTATTCTGGCAGATGATTTGCTAGACTGTTATACTGTTTTCTTTTTCCGTTTGTTTGTTTATTTTTGGTTTCTTTTTTTCTTTTTTCTTTTTTTTTTTGGCTTTTCAAGACAGGGTTTCTCTGTGCAACAGCTCTGGCTGTCTCAGAACTCAGAGATCTGCCTGCCTCTGCCTCCCAAGGGCTGGGATTAAAGGCGTGTTCCACCACCGCCTTTACTTGTTACTTATCTTTCAATATGAGTCCTCAGAATTTTATCTGAGTTTGAACTGAGTACAAACTGACCCAGAATAAAGACTGCCTCTCCCAGGCTTCCTTACAGCTATGCATAACCAGGCCATTTAGATATGGCCAATTTTATGTGACCAAAAGTGCTATGTGCACTCCTTATAGGAATGACTTATTCATTCCTAGTCCATTCCCTTCCTGATGGCCAGGATATTTTAATTTATTTATTTTATTAGGGATACAGTGCTGTCTGCATGTATGACTGCATGACAGAATAAGGCACCAGATCATATTACAGATGTGGGAGTTGAACTCAGGACCTCTGGAAGAACAGCCAGTGCTCTTAACCTCTGAACCATCTCTCCAGCCCCAGGATATGGACATTCTTGAGCCATCTGGAACCACTTACCAACCTAAGGATTGAGAAGGAAAACCAAAAATCTTTTGGGTGACTTTGTAGATTAGTATCCAAAGAACACAATAGACTTATATGAGATGTTTCTTTCCTTTGAGACAGGTTCTCTCTGTGTAGCCTCAGTTATCCTGGAACTTGTTATATAGATCAGGCTGGCTTCAAATTCAGAGATCTGCCTGCCTCTGCTTTCTGAGTGCTGGGATTAAACGTCACCACACCTGGAAAGGAATTTCTTCTTTAAGCATCTACAGAGTTCCTGCACATGCAAGCACACCTAATTATTTTTCAACAGGACAGAAAACGTAGCTCCATGTCCTCTTTGTTTTTCCAAAGCAAATGAACCCCTAAATCAGGCTGTGAGAGCCATCCTATTTGCTGTTTTTTTTTTTCAGAGTTAACATACAGTTGTATCCAAAAGAATATCCTTGATATGGATATGGTGTGAGTGCCAGGCTGTGGTTACGCAGGCCTTTAATTGCAATACTGGGGAGGCAGAGGCAGGCGGATCTCTGTGAGAACAAGGCCCGCCAGTTCGAGGAATCTGTCCTGGAATCTTGCTCTGTAGACCAGGCTGGTCTCAAACTCAGAGATTCACCTGCCTCTGCCTCCTGAGTGCTGGGATTGAAGGCGTGCGCCACCACCACTCAGGCTACAACACAAACTTTTAAAAGTTACAAGGATAAACAGATACTAAACAGATATATGAAATAGATTTTTAAATGTTTTCTTTGGGGGCCGAAGAGATGGCTCAGCACTTAAGAGCACTTGCTGCTCTTCCAGAGGTCTTGAGTTCAATTCCCAGCAACCACATTGAGGCTCACAATCATCTATAGTGGGATCTGATGCCCTCCTCTGATATAAAGATGTACATGCAGATAGAGCACTCACATATATAAAACAAACAAATAATTAAAAAACATTTTCTTTGTTCTTTTCTTGGTGGTGTTGAGGATCAAACCCTGAGCCTTGAGTAAGCAAGGCAAGTTCTTTTCACTCCAGAAAGAAATTTGAGCCGGGCGCTGGTGGTGCATACCTTTAATCCCAGCACTCGGGAGGCAGAGGCAGGTGGATCTCTGAGAGTTCGAGGCCATCCTGGTCTAGAAGAGCTACAGAGAAACCCTGTCTCTGTATTCAATGCAATCCCCATCAAAATCCCAACAAAATTCTTCATAGACCTTGAGAGAACAATAACTAACTTTATATGGAAAAACAAAAAGCCCAGGATAGCTAAAACAATCCTATACAATAAAGGAATTGCCGGAGGCATTACCATCCCTGACTTCAAACTCTATTACAGAGCTACAGTAATGAAAACAGCTTGGTATTG
>PVIU01017075.1:0-31189 GCA_004026605.1 Ondatra zibethicus
ACAGACTCTCTGAATATGACTGACAATGGGGACTGACTGAGAAGCCAATGGTAATGGCACTGGGATTTGATTCTACTGCATGTACTGGCTTTTTGGGATCCTAGTCAGTTTGGATTCACACCTTCCTAGGCCTGGATGGAGGCGAGAGGGCCTTGGGCTTCCCACAGGGCAGGGTAACCTGCCCTCTCTTAGGACTGGAGGGGAAAAGGGGAGGGGGTGTGGGGAAGCGGGAGGGAAATGGGAGGAGCGGAGGAGGTGGAAATTTTGAATGGTACTATGTATAACGCAATAATAAAAAATTAAATGTGGGAAAAAAAAGAAAACACAAAATAACATCCTTACTTTATGGATTAAGATAGAGCAAAAGAGAATAATAATAAAAAGGAATGTATTTTTATGTAGCTATAAAAGCTAGTAAGTCCACAATATTCTAAAACATTATTTGTCATGATTAATTCATTCCTAAGTAGGGTGATTTAAGATGTTAAAAACCATCTAAGGCAGTATTAAAAGGGCAGACATCTTAGAGCTTTGGGGCATGGGAAAATGAGCTAATATAAAACGATATTGATTCAGCCAATGAAACTAATTACATTCCTTAATACAATTATTTAAGCTATAAATAATTTCAAGACAGTAAAATAAGGACTATGACAGTATTATGAAAATATGTAAGCAATGCTATTAGTATTCATTTAAAAAGGGATGTGTACTCAAGGTTAGCTGTTCATTTTAATTTCTTTCAGTCCATGTTGTTTGTTAGATGTTCCTTACAAACAAAAATCTCCATTCTATAGGGAGAAGAATGCTTCATACAAACAAGGAAGTTGATGAGACATATTAGACTCACTTGAGAGGCTCAGAAAATCATGATTTGAACGTTTCCATTCTGAGGATATATAAGTAGTAACAATTTTTGGAGAAGAGGTGTTTCAGAGTATCCTCCAAGTTAGCACTCATGTTGGATGTAATGTTTAGTAATGTAATTGCAACTGAACTGCTCGGGTTCATGTAACTGTTTTGTTCACCAATTTAGACTTGAGAGGAGTCATTATTTTTTGTCATCAGTACCCTATTTTGAGTCAGTTTATGTTTTCATAGTCCTTCCAATGAAAAGTTGCTTAATAATAATCAATGATGTTTCAACAGCATTGTTATTTAGTATAATGAAGGGGATGTAATAGTAAAAATTTATTTTTATTGTAAATATTTTAGCATAATTTCCATTTGAAGCATTTTATTACAGAATTAGTAAATGAATTCAAATAAGAATAGTATTGTGATTAAAATGTAAACTTATGTAATGTGTAAGAACTATGTATTTTCATTGTGGAAATCAATATAGATCATGACGAATATTTTCTCAACTTATATTAACTTCATTTTGTAGGACACAATAAAGAAAGTGCTTCATCTAGCTTAGATCTGGATGTTTGGGTCCAAATACTTATGGGCAGATGAGAGCAGTGGCAGGAGAACTTTCTGGGGCAAATGTGCACATCTAGGTCTAGGAAGTGGAACATGACACTGTTAAAAATAGCTTTCTAGAGCACACATGCTAATGACCCAGTACATCCCACTCTGCTCCACATATTTCCCGTTTTAAGATTGATTTTTATCTTATATTTCTTTAATCATTATTTATATTTTATATATTTTGATCATACTCTTCCTGTTTTATCTACTCCTCACAGATCATCATTCCCACCTACTCATCAAACTCCATGATCATTTCTCTCTCTCAAAAATGACAAATCAATATCAGAATGAACAAACAAACGAAACAATAAAATGGACGAAGCAAATCAGAGAGCACACAGAAAGCATGGATTCCCTTTTATGTTACACAACCACTCCTGGGCCTGAATCCTGGCCAGTATTGTAGTTGGTATACTCAGTCAAACTGCAGAAACTGATACTGTTTTCCCAAGAGATATCTACTGAAAATAACTTCTTAGTTAAAGATGAGACATTTTCTGTACTCATCTATCTCAGTGTTGTATTTTGGATTGTTTGACATGTGTGGTTCTTGTGCATGATGTCAGAGTCCTTGGGAGATCATAGGTGTATCATTTATGTTCTTCTCTAAAAGATGCTGTTTACTTTAGAGTTAGAAACCTTTAGCTCTTGCTGTCTTTGTAGAACCTCTTTCACAATGATCCATAAGCCTTGGGAGGTGTTGATGCAATATATTTTGTTTTGGTATGAGCATCCTCTAATTTTCTACTCCCTACATCTTGACTGGTAGTGAGTTTCTGCATTAATTAGTATCTACTAAAAGCAGAAGCATCTGCGTTCAGTGTTGGATGATATGTTAATCTATAATAATACAGATAAATCATTATTGGTTGGTTTATATACTACGTTCATTTAACAACAAAATAGAAGTAGATTTTCCCCCTGGAACCTGCAATTTGTCTAGCTTTATATTCCTTACCTGATGGTTTGATGTGGGATTTCCCTCTGTTTGCTGTGATTACCATTAATGGATAAAGAAACTGCTTTGGACCTATAGCAGGGCAGAACTTAGCTAGGCAGGAAAAACTAAACTGAATGCTGGGAGAAAGGAGGTGGAGTCTGTGAGGAGCCATGTAGTCTGTTAGAGGCAGATGCTGGGAACTTTACCCTGTAAACCACAGCCACGTGGAAATACACAGATTAATGGAGATGGGTTGAACTAATATGTAAGAGTTAGCCAATAAGAAGCTAGAGCTAATGGGCCAAACAGTAATTTAATTAATATGGTGTCTGTGTGATTATTTTAGGTCTAAGCAGCTGGGAACTAACTAGCAGCCTCCCTTCTACAGTGGTTATGTCATGTATGGGTTTCATAGTGTGAAGCAAAAGTTCCATCTAATCAGAAAGTAATTATTTACTCCCACAATTTCTGAGTGTCTTTTCAGCCTGGTTATTGTTGGAATTCATAAGATTCCCAGCTTTGTATGATTGGCATTGACTTTTCTCTTTCAGCAGGTATTGGACATAATAACTTCCAGCACTTTGACTACTTGCCAGTAGGATGAAACTTTCAGGTCAGTGGCCAGCTTGACTTTAATGTGTTCTTTGAATTGAGTACTTGGATACCTCTAGCAACAGAGTCTTACTGTGAAATTCTGAACAGTAGCAAAGGACAATGACAATAGGCTACAATGTTTAGAAGTCTATGAGACCTCATTGCTCAACAAGTCCCAAAGACGTAACCCATTTTTGCTACCAGGTTTTGTGTTAAAATCTGGTGTCTAGTGGGGGGCATTCTTGCTCGGCTACATAGCTTTTGTTTATTAATTTTATTCCTTATTCATGTGTGCACACGTATTTTTGAAAGATTCTACAATAGTAGATTTCTTCATGAATATTTCTAAAGATCAGGATTGTTATTTATACTTCTGAATATTCCCTTCTCTACTCCATCATTCCCTGTTTCATCACAATTTAACAGTTTCTATCTGTTGATCATAAATATCCCCTCAGCTCCTTGTCACACCCCTGAACCCAAAGAGTCTGGAATGCAATATTAAGTTCCAGCCTCTGGCAGTCATTCATGGAGCTCCAATGGAGCAAAAGCTCCGTCTCTGACCCCTCCCCCTGGGAGTTGCCTTGGCCAGGACTCCAACTGCCAGCCTGCCAAGTGCTGACCGCTCCCCTGAGGAGGGACAGGACCACTCCCACAGGCTATTTAGACTCATGTTAGAAAAAGGAATGCGTGGTATCCGGGGTTTGTGTGGGCTCCTCTCCCCACCATGCTGTCTCAGTCCACCCGAGAGTGCTGCATTTATTAAACACAGGCATTTTTAATTTGGTCTCATCTGTTTTGATTGGAGTTCTTTGTGCTGGTGGAGAGGCTCGTCATAAGATTTTTCTAAACAGATGGAGGTCCCAAACACTATCTCATTATTCCTTTTTAATCCTTGATACCAACAAGGTCTATCTTTCCTCTGTGACTCCTTCATGATTTCATGTCTTCCCTGTGCATTCCAAAAAAATCACATAGATCTGAAAATTTAGAGTTAACATCCTTAGGTAACAGAAAGCATGGTGTTTTATTCTTTATAAAATGATTGCAAATGAACAAAACTAATGCAACAGGAGGGCAGGCCTGGATCTCTGCTTCAAATTCTACAATAAAAATCTTGCTTTACTATCATAAAATAATTTTAATGATGGTATTTCTTCTTTTGCAAGGGTGAAAGTTAACATAATTTGACCTCAAGGCCAAACTGGGAATGAGAGAGCACTCTAAATATTCAAATATTTGCTATCTGTACATTACTTTTTTCAGTTTTTTTTTTTTTCAAAATCATATGTTCAGACATTTGGCATGATCTCATAACTTTCTATAAACCTAAGTTAAATTAAAAACAGTTGTTTTACATTATGAAAATTAAATAGTGGATGCCAGAGTCCAGCTACATAAGGGTTCAGATCCCAAAAAAGGAGGTGTGGAGTTGAAATAGGAAGGAGGTTGGCATGATCTGCAGGTGAATCATGATGGCTGCTGCTTTATTTAAACAAGGCTACACATTACACACTCTATTATTGCTTAAAGAATTAAATGGGAATGGGAGAAAGAAGGCTTGTAGCAGGAATTCAGGGAGCCAGGAATGACCTAGACTAATTAAAAGGCACCAGGGTCCTATGTTAATGGCAAGGGCAGAAGTACTTCTTGCAAGAGATAAGGAGAATAACACCCTTTGAAGCAAGCAGGAACATTCTTCAAGTTCCTGAGGAAATGGGGGCTTTTATCTAAATTCCCGACCTTGGCAAAAGGGCATTTTTGGTAGATCAGACACTCCATTATAGAATATTGAAGGATTTGTTGTTGTTGTTGTTGCTTTCTGTTTTGTTTTGATTATTTCTAGATTGGCTTAATTTATTCAAATAGCTAAAACTTAAAAATGAGCAAAGACAAAGTTTCAAAATTGTTACCGTGAACCTGAGTAGATCTTAGGAATTTATAAATCTTGATTATCAGATATACTTATTTATCAAGTATATGTTACTAATCTAAATTTTCTAGCTGTGTGTCAGTTGGCAGAGTTGTCATGCTGTATGGTTCCATGGTGGTAGGGATTTTTTTTCCACATCCAGATCCTGCACTGAAGCCCACACAAAATTTTCTAAAGAAAAAGCATAAAGGAACTTGATAACATGGAGTAAGAATCAATAAAAATGAAAGTAAAAAGAGACTGGGAAATTGTGAACTGCACCATTGAAATTCTGGAACTTTTCTAAGCAGTAATGGTTGTCATGTGGTCCACGGCAAATAGAGAAAATTATAAGATTATGGGAAATGCCAAAAGATTTTGCATAACAACATGAACTGCAATGATATCTTACTGTGTGGTGGATCAGTGAAAAAACTTGAGGAGGCAAAAGGCTACACAACAATTCTAATGGATAATATAGTTTTCAATTTCCAATTTTGCCTCTAAGTTAATTTTTAGTAATGAAGTGAAATTTCATAAAAATTAACATAACAATATAAGATATAAGAAACTGAGAGTATTTCATGTATTTAAGATTTCAGGCAGTACTTTTTAATTCATAGCAAGTTTCATTACATTCTATAATTTCAAAAATTTATTATATAATTATTCCTGAATATTCTAATATTTCCTACCTACTAATATTTAGTTTAAAGTACATTTGATCAAATCTAATGAGAAAAACAAATTTTAATTTGCAGAGTAAAAGAAATCAAACTATAATATTGAAAATGTCAAAATTTATTCAATAGCTTTTAACATTAGTTGGGATTAAAGATTAACTTCTAATTTAAAATGAAAGTGTTATGGTTGAATGTAGACTTTATTAATGATTTTCTTATTATTTTTTAAAATCCAGTTTTGGATTATAGAAGTTAAATAAACATCTCCATTCTATCAACTTTTAAGACATTTTTGTCATTTAACAGATTCATATATGTATATAGCTATTTTTAAATTTCTATTCCCTTAGATACCCCTCTTCTTTTTCCCTCCGCTACTCAACCATTTCCTTCCAACAACTCTCCACCATTTGGTATTCCCATATTGTCATATATGAGTGATGCATGCACTGAGTTTAACTACATTTTCTTAACTAAGTGTGCTGTGGGGAACAGGCTGGTCATAAGACTGGGTAAACTGAGGTACTTCCTGCAGGAGCCTGACAGCCAGAGCTCCATCTCTAGAACCAATGTAAAGGTAGAAAGAGATAACAGATGCCCCATAGCACATTCTACAACATAGACATCATCTACACACATAGACCAACACATGAAATTATAGATAAAATAAAACAATAATACAAATAATGATTCTTCATATAAGTTTTTGCTCTTCTTGTTGCCATTTATGATCAGTACAGATAAGAATCTTAATCATAATATTACCAATGGATTATCCACTACTTTTTTGCACATTGTTATTTTAACATAATTAGAACTATATTTAACATAATCAGACTTAAAAGTTAAAACCATTCTGTTCTTTCAGAGGACCCAGGTTCAATTCCTAGCATCCACATTGTGATTCACAATTGCCTTTAACTGCAGTTCCAGAAGATATGATGCCCTATTTTGGCCTTTGCAGGCACCAGGCATGTACATGGTACACAGACATATATGCAGACAAATCACCTATAACTTAGACTAAAAATGAATATTTTTTTAAAAATTAAAAATTAAAGAAGGTAATTCAATGAATGCACTTTATAAACTTTAGCCAAATAATTATATTAACAAGTGAGTTTTGTTATAGTATTTTTTTAAGAGTTGTTTACAAAAAAAAAAGGAAAACAAAATTAATAGACTCCCATATGAAGGAAGAAGTAACTCTGTGATTTAATATGGTTTACACTTTTGAAATTTTCTCACTGGTGAATAAATATTCTTATATTCTTATAATATCACTCCTTGAGCCCATTCAAGCCACTCTAGGCCTAGCTCAGAGACACAGTGCACCCACTGGATTTCCCTAAGGACCTTTCCCATAATAAAACAATGTAAATAATAACATTGCCTCTGTTTGGAAACATTCTGTATCAACCTATAAATATTATATCCAGTTCTTGAAACTCAGAACATACAGACAAATATAACTAGGCAGATCCTGCAGCTAAGTTGGGAAGAACAAGTTATAGAAATAGAAAAGAAAACAAATCTTTAGCTAAGGATTTTCAGAAAAAGTTCAAATTTTGCTATGAAATAGAAAATTCTTCCAGAAATTGAAATTTTGTGAGTGGAACAAATAAATAATAGTTTTAGTTATATTTTGCAGAGAAATACACAGAAGCACAGATGCAAGCAGAGGTGTATACTCAGGCAGTCCCCATTACGACAGTTCAAAAATGTTGCTGATAATGAATAATCATCTGATTAGTGAGTCAGAGAATGAAGTATTTTATTTGCATAGCAGTGCATCTAAGAAAGAAAATACAGCAAAAACTATATAATGAACCAAAAGTTTTGTTTTTTCCTTTCAATGCAGCCTAACAAATTTCTTCTTTTTTTTTTCATTTTCCTCTCTCATACAGTACATCCCAACCATAGCCTACTCTACTTCCACTCGTTCCAATTCTTCCCCATCCTCCCTCCTTCTCCAGATTCACTGTTCTTCCATTTCCCTTCAGGAAAGAGGAGGCTGAGCAGGGATATCAACTGAGCACAGCATCACAGGACGCAGTAAGAGTAGACACAAACACTCTTATCAAGTCTGGAAAAGAGGCACAGGGTTCTCGAGCAGACAAAAGAGTCAGAGACATGCCCACTCCCACTCTTGAGAATCCCACAAAAACTCCAACCTAAACACCAATAACATCTATGCAGAGAGCCTGGTGCAACTCCATGCAGGTTCCCTGACCGTTATGAGACCATTATTCATTCTGTGAACCCTGTTCTCTGGTTTTCTCAAACCCTCTGGCTCCTACAATTCTTCCACCTTCTCTTTGATAGATTTCTCCAAACTCAGGCTAATGTGTGCCTGTGGGTCTCTGCATCTGTTCCCATCAATTTCAGGATGCAACTGGGCTAGGTGCCATCTATAAGGATAGCAGAAGGCAGAATGTCATCAGTTCACTGACTTTTTTTTTTGCCAGTTGTGTTTTGCTCAATCTTAGGTTTCTGTGCCATCCAGCTTCCGGTTCCTGGCCATCCAACATCCGATTCCAAGCAGTGTTGGAAATAGGCTTCCTCTTCTGGTGTGAGCTTCAGGTTACACCAGTCATTGGATGCACACCAGCACAAGCTCTGAGCCACCATTGCCCCAGCACATCCTGCAGGAGGGTTGTCTGTTGAAGGTGGCGAGGTTGCTGTGCCAGTCCCACCATTAGAAACCTTGCTTGGTTAGAGAGGATGACGCTTTAGGCTCCTTATCCTCCATTACTAGAAATCCTTGAAAGGTCACCCTCATATGTTCCAGCATGCTTCCATTGCACCAGATCTTCACAGTGCAGGCCAAATGACACCCAATTACAGTCATCTCTCCCTGTACCTTCTCCCACTGTCTCTCTCTCTCCCGCACTGATCACTTCTGCTCCCACCTTTTTGCAGTCCACCTGTAAAATCTATTATATTTTCCCTTCCCACAGAGATGCATGTGTCCCCCTAGAGCCCTCTTAGCTCCTTAGCCTCTCTGGGTCTGTGGACTGCAATATGATTATTCTTTAATTAACAGCTAATATTCACTTACAAGTGAGTAAATATCATGTTTGTCTTTCTGGATTGGGTTGCTTCACTTAGGATGGTATTTTTCTCATTCCATCCAGTTATCTGTAAATTTTATGATGTCAGTTTTTTTTTAATTAATAAAATCTTTTTTTCCATACATTGTTTTGTTTTATTTTTTCCATTTAAGAACATAATTAAAGATAAAAAATTTTTTTTTCCTTTCTTCCCCTTCTCCCGGTCCCCTCCCACTACCCCCCACCCCTCCTTCCTCCCCCTTCTTCCTTGAAGTTTTTTTAAACAGATGAATAATACTTCATTCTGTATTCTTTATCCATTCTTTGCTTGAGGGACATCCAGGTTGTTTTGTGTTTCTGGTGATCAGGAATGAAGTCACTACAAATATTGTCAAGCAAGTGTCTTTGTGGTAAGACAGAGTACTTTTGGGTATATGCCCCAAGTGATATATCAGAGTCTTGAGGTAGATGGATTTCCAATTTTCTGAGGAAGCAAGCATCATATTGATTTCCATAGTGCTATGTGAGTTTTCACTCCTACCATATATAGGAGTGTTCCTCTTCTCCACATTCTTCCTAGCACAAGCTTCCACTTGTGTTACTGATCTTAGCGATTCTGACAAGTAAGACGTCAAAGTACTTTTGATGTCAGTTTCTGTATCTGCTTCCATCAGGTACTGGATGAAGGTTCTATGATGACAGGGTAGTCACCAGTCTGACTTCAGGGGAAGGTCAACTCAGGCACCCTCTCCACTATTACTAGGGCTGAGTTCCAGGAGTCCAGTTGAAAAGGGGAAAGAGGGATTATAGAAGCAATGGATGGGAGTCAAGGTCATGATAGAGAAACCCACAGAGACAGATGACCCTAACTTTTGGGAGCTCAGGAACACTAGACGGACAGCTGGGGAGCCTACATGGCACCAAACTAGAACCGCTACATGTGGGCAACAGTAGTGACGCTTTGTCTGTGTGTGAGACCCCTGACAGTGGTACCATGATCTATCTCTGGTGCATGATCTGGCACTTCAGATCCCATTCCATATGGTGGGATGTCTTTATCAACCTTGATGCAGTTGGGAGGGGCTTGGTCTTGCCTCAACGAAATGTGCCAGGTCTTGTTACCTCCCCATGGGTGGCCTTAAGCTTCCTGAGGGTAGGCAGGGAAGAAATGAGGGGAAAGCAGGAGGAGAGGAGGGAGGGAGAGGGAAATGTGGTTGGTTTGAATAATGAATAAAAATAAATAAAAAAGGAAAAAAGTAGTTTTGATTTTCATTTTCCTGATGAATATTAAACATTTATTTATGTATTTCTCACCCATTTCAGATTCCTCTATTTTGGATTCTCTTAGACTGTACCCCGTTTTTAGTTGGATTATTTGATTTTTTTTGATGTCTAATTTCTTGAGTTCTTTATACATTTTGGATTCTAACTCTCTACTGGACATGATATTGCTGAAAATCTTTTCCTATTTTGTGGGCTGCCATTTTGCCTATTGACACTGTCCTTTGCCTTACTGTAGTTTTTCAGTTTCCTGAAGCCCCATTTAGTAATTGTTGATCTTAGTGCCTCTCCTATTGGTGTTTTATTTATGAAGTTATTGTCTGAGTCAATATGTTCAAGGATTTTCCCCATTTTCCCTTCTATCAGGTTCACTGCATCTATTCTTATGTTGAGGTCTTTGATCCACTTTGACTTGGGTTCTGTGCAGGGTGATAAATGTGGATCTATGTGCATTCTTTTACATGCATACACATGGTAAGACCAGCACCATTTGTCAGCGGTTCTTTTTTTCCCATAGTGTATTTCTGGCTTCTTTATATAAAATCAGGTGCCCATAGGTGTGTGGATTCATATGTTCAATTCAGTTGTTCAATGTGTCTTTTTTTCTCAATAGCATATTTCCTATTACTATATCTCTGTAGTACAGCTTGAAATCATGGATGGTGTATGTCTGGAATTTATTTTATTTTGCAACACTGTTTTTGTTATTCTGTTTTTTCCCCATATGAAATTGAATACAGTCCTTTCAAGATTTGTAAACAATTCCACAAAATATTTGTATCTAAAACTTTCCTACTGAAATCAAATTTGTGTTTAACGTTGCAATTATATCATTTATGAAAATCACACCAATGTTACTTATAAAAACCTGGTATTTGAAAAATATAATCATCATCATCTGTTTTTTCTATGTCAAAGTTTAACATTAAGTAAATGGCTATGCTTTATATAAGGGAAATAATGTAGATTGCCTTTCACTTTTATTTTTATATTTATGTCTAGGTCTAATTTACATATTAAACGAGTAGGATCAGCCAGCAGTGAAAGAAATGTCACTTAAGTAACACAAAGTTAAGTTTTTCTTAGTTAAAGGAAAATAAACCAACCAACTAAACAAACAAACCAACAAATTTAGCACATAAAATGCAGTAGAGACAAAATAAAGAAAGTAGTATCTTATACACTATTTCACTACAATTACAACCTAATTCTTATCTAAAAAAAGGTTCACATTAAATAGATTTTCATAAGTGCGCTAATAAGAAAGTCCTGATCTAGAAGTTAAGTCAACTGACAGCTAAAGCAGCCTGAAATATCGCATTAGCTCCATTCAAAAGTGTGAACAGAAATGCTGTATTTGCTTTTCTTAGGTTTTCTGGGCACAGTCACCTTGGTGAGTTTCAGTTAAATTGTGCCCAAAGTGTTCTCCCTGAAGTTTAAGAACAAAAGCAATTACCTTTACCTAAACTCTTCTCTGAAAACAAACAGTGGCTGCTAAATGAACCAACTTTAATGAAAATACTTACCCAAACATGGCCTAAAGGGGATCTACCTTTAACCTTAATGAGTATATAATTACAAAGTATCCCCAAGAATCACAAAAAGTAGTGGCCACCTGTGCAGCCTGAGCATTGGGAAGAGTGTGACGCTTGACCCAGGTGAGCAGGTATTTATTGAATTGATTTGTTGTTTTGTTTAATCCCTCTTTGGGGCATGGCCAACCTTTCCTTTCCAGTCATGTCTTCAGGGGAATGACAAATCTGATATTCTTCTTCCTGGCTCTTACTCCAGAGACAGCTCAGTGATTACAGATACTCTTGTATGCATACAAAAGTAAATCGATTATACAGCCAGGAAAGGATCTCTTTTCCCTTTTGATGGGGAACTTTAAATATGTCAGCCTTGAGAACATGGTATATCCCCATAAAGTTTACATAGGAGAACCAAATGGGTATCATAAGGTAAATACTGATTCCTTACAGTGTTGCGAGTAAGTTCTACCCTCTACTAAGTTGCTCCATAGTGTGTAAAACTTTTATTTTAATTTTCCATGCTGTGCTTGCCCTGAGAGGCTCTATTTAAAAACAGCTTTCAACTCCAATTTAAGAATTGAGGATATGTTAGATATGTGAGTGACAGCATGGATTGATAACTGACTTTTTCCAAGAATTGCAAAGGGTACAACCCTATAAATTTACCACGGTGAATTTATGAATTAAGATTTAGGGGCATATGATCATAATTATTAATATTATATTAGGAAAACCAGACTCAAGAACCTATCAGACAAGCTAGAGCAAGGAAAGTGTGTAATTCTCTACCCTATAATGCATAGCATAAATAGACATTTAGCAGTGCAATAACAATGGTTCCCACAAAATGTCATCAGCTCATCTACTGTGTGCATCAAAGATTGACAGGTCAAACAAACAGAGGTTTTCCCTGGAGCTTGATCTTGACATGCTCCTAACTGTTGACATAGTCTACTCACTTAGTGTCTCTAAGTACTCTATATTCTATATCTATGTGTTCCATCTGGACACATGTTCCTTATAGGAATCCTTTCACCTCTGCAACTGCTCACCAGTGAACCATTAACTTTGAACTTGTGGCACTCATATAGACCTCTTTGTTCAGCTTCCCCCCACTGCAGCTGGCTTCTGGGTCCTTATCAGTACAGTTTCACCTTTGATTTCTGAGGCTTCTTTCAAGCTCCTTCCATTTGAAATCACTCTGCAACCTGTACATAAGGTACAGATGGTATAAGGTTTGAATAATTTATTGTTTGATCTGTGATCGTAGAGGATGAAAGAATTTGTATTTTCCTTACCTGGGATTAGTAAGGAAATCAGTAATATCTGAGAAATAGTTGTCAATGAAATCACACAATTTGTCTCACCAGGGCACTATTTCAACACTACAAAATTTAAAGCAGCAGAGAAATCACAATGGATGCAGGATGTATTTTACCCAAGCCATCATCTTAAAATGGTTCCTAACTCTGGACTCGTCAATCTAAGAAAGAAAGTTCTGAATATCTAAGTATTTTGTTATCATGAAATTATAAAAAAAATAACACTTATTCAATGTTGTAGACAACTTGTACAACAGGGAAAATAAAATGTCTTTTTATAAAATGTTTCATAATGGCATTAAAGTGATTTTCACCCAAAAAACTTGGGAGTG
Organism: Ondatra zibethicus; assembly: GCA_004026605.1. Taxonomy (NCBI): domain Eukaryota; kingdom Metazoa; phylum Chordata; class Mammalia; order Rodentia; family Cricetidae; genus Ondatra; species Ondatra zibethicus. The sequence continues at coordinate 13,129 of PVIU01017075.1, forward strand.
CTGCCAATGAGAGAGTTGCAAATATGGATCAGTATTGGGTCTTTAGGAAGGCTACACTCCTGAAGATTTTCTTTGACCAAAAATTGAACCTAGTTCATGTATTTTCTCAAAGTTCTTATAATATTGGACATTGTTTTTGATTGCCTCATTATTTGTAAAACTTGAAACATGTCATATTAAACTTTAATGAGTTGACAAGAATCCTGGGGAGGAAAAACAGTCACTGATTAATATTTATTGATACAGCCAGGCAGTGGTGGAGCATGTCTTTACTCCCAGCACTCGGGAGGCAGAGGAAGTTGCATCTCTGTGAGTTCACAGCCAGCCTGGTCTACAAGAACTAGTTCCGGGAAAGGCTGCAAAGGTACAGAGAAACCCTGTCTTGAAAACAAAAACAAACAACAAAAAAAACAGGTTTCATATACAGATAATTTTCTATGTTTGCAATGTACCCTAGCAAGTCTTTAAAACAATTACTATCCTCTTCTCTGATTAGATAGCAACAAGTGAGCATGACATGTACTCTCTAGTTACAAGGTAGCCATGTTCCAATATACAGAACAAAAACTCAAGCAGTAATGGTCATCAGTGTAAGTACCCTGGAATTCTGCATCCCAAGAGGAAATATCCCAAAACATCAGTCAAACAGAAGTTGTCAAATTATGTTTAATTTTATATTTAAGTTGTTCTGTATTTAAAATATAGATTCATTATTTTGTGTCCAAAATGTAAAATTTGTTATGATATACTTGTAGCATGGGTATGTCTCACTCTTTTATAAAAATACAATAGCACAAATTTAATAATAGGAAATATAATGGGCTATAACCAAAGGACTTTATAAGGAACTACTCACAAAGTTTTAGTGGTAATTCAACAGTCACAAGTTTACTGCAATTAAAATATAATTAATGATAGAGGCTTTTACTTTTAATTAGTATTAGTAAGCATTAATAAGTCTTAATGCCTTATATAAGATTAATTTGGTAGTAATATTCCACTTATCTATTATGTATGTGTCAGAAAATTAAATCATCAAATATACTTTCATTAGAGTTTTCACAAAGCCATAGACAGGTTGGCCATTTGTACGTAATTAATATGCATTAGCTCATTAGCAGTCACTTGATAAAATATTCCTTCAAGCTTTAGGGTTTAATTTTTAATTCTCATATATAAACACATAATTAGGAAAGTATATTCTTATTAATGTTGTCATAATGTTTAATCATTCAATATTGTAACTGTAGACCACAGGAGCTATAAAAAGGTAATTGTCTACTATTACTTTTGAACACAATTTGATTCATCAATATTCCCAGCTATTCCAATAATCCTTTAATGCTCCTTGGATACACTCAACAACTATTTCCACAAGTGACACTAATTCTTAAACTCACAATTCTATGGCTGAACTTAGATTCTTTTTTATTATTATTTTATTACTTTGAAAAATTACCAATCTAAATTCCCACTCCCTCCCCTCTTCCCATTCCCACCACACACCTTCCCACCCCTCGCCCCTCCAATTCTGAGAAGGCAAGGCACCCTCCCTTGTGGAAATTCAAATGCCCTCCCTACTACATCTAGGTTGAGCAAGGTATGCATCCAAAGAGAATAGGATCCCGAGAAGCCACACATGCAGTAGCGACAAATCCCAGTGTCACTGTCTGTGGCCCCTTGGAATGCTCCAACTGTCAACCAAATTCAGAGGGACTAGTTTGATGCCATACTCATTCACTCCCAGTTCAGTTGGAATTAGTGAACTCAAATTAGCTCAGGCAAATTGTCTCAGTGGGTGAATCCCTAATGGTCATGACCTCATTGCTCATATTCCCACTTCTACCACTCTTCAACTGGACCTAGGGACCTCAGTCCAGTGCTCTGATGTGGTTCTCTACCTCTGTTTCCATCTGTTGTTGGATGAAGGTTCTATGGTGATATTTAATATAATCATCAGTCTGACTACAGGGCAAGGCCAGTTCAGGCACCCTCTCCTCTAATACTTAGGGTCTCAGCTGGAGTCATCCTTGTGGATTCCTGGGAATTTTTCTAGAGCCAGGTTTCTTGCTAACCTCATAATGGCTCCCTCAATCAAGATATCTCTTTCCTTGCTCTCATATCTGTACTTCCTCCATCTTGACTATCCCATTCACTCAAGTTCTCCTCAACCCTCCCATTCTCCCCTTTCTTCTACTTCCCACCCCCATGCTCCCAATTTTGTGAGGTGATCTTGTCTGTTTCCAATTCCCAGGTTGGTCTATATATGTTTTCCTTTGGGTTCACCTTATTACTTAGCTTCTCTAAGATCATGAACAAAAGGCTCACTATTCTCTGTTTATGTCTAATATGAGTGAGTACATACCATATTCATTTTTGGGGGGATCTGTGTTACCTCACTCAGGATAGTGTTTTCTACTTCCATCCATTTGCATGCAAGATTCAAGATGTCATTGTTTTTTACCGCTGAGTAGTACTCTAATGTGTAAATGTGCCACATTTTCTTTGTCTATTCTTCAGTTGAGGGACATCTAGGTTGTTTCCATGTTCTGGCTATTACAAATAATGCTGCTATGAACATAGTGGAACTTATGCTTTTGTACTTTATTGAGCATCTTTTGGGTATATTCCCAAGAGTGGTATTGCTGGATCCTGAGGTAGGTTGATCACCAATTTTTTGATAATTGATTTATTACTGATTTCCAAAGTGGTTGCACAAGTTTGCATTCCCACCTGCAATGGATGAGTGTTCACCTTACTCCACATCCTCTCCATCATAAGGTATCATTGGTGTTTTTGATTTTAGCCATTCTGACAGGTGAAAGATGGTATCTCAGAGTTGTTTATATATGCATTTCTCTGATATCTAAAGAAGTTAAACATGTCATTAAATATCTTTTGGTCATTTGAAATTCTTCTGTTGAGAATTCCCTGTTTAGTTCAGTACAAAATTTTTAATTGGGTTATTTAGAATTTTAATGTCTAATTTCTTGAGTTCTTATATATTTTGGAGATCAGTCCATTGTCTGATGTGCAGTTGTTGAAGATCTTTTCCTATTCAATAGGCTGCCTTTTTGTCTTATTGACTGTGTACTTTGCTTTACAGAAGCTTCTCAGTTTCAGGAGGTCCCATTTATTTATTGTTTCTCTTATTGTCTGTGCTACTGGTGTTATATTTAGGAAGTGGTTTCTGTGCCCATGCATTGAAGGCTACTTCCCACTTTCTCTTCTATCAGGTTCAGTATGGTCAGATTTATACTGAGGCCTTTAATCCATTTGGACTTTTGTGCATGGCAATAGATATGGATCTATTTTCATTCTTCTACAGGCTGACATCCAGTTATGCCATCACCATTTGTTAAATATGCTTTCTTTTTTCCATTGTAAAATTTTAGCTTCTTTGTTAAAAATAAGGTTCAAAGGTGTGTGGATTAATATCCAGGTCTTCAATTCGATTCCATTGGTCAACGTCTCTGTTTTTATGCCAATAGCAAGCTGTTTTGATTTACTGTAGCTTTGTAATAAAGATTAATGTCAGGAATGGCACTGCCTCTGGAAGTTCCTTTATTGCAAAGGATTGTTTTGGCTATCCTGTTTTTTTTCCACATGAAGTTGATTATTTTTCTTACAATATTTATGAAGAATTATGTTGGGATTTTGATGGGGATTGCATTGAATCGTTAGATTGTTTTTGGAAGGATTGCCATTTTTACTATGTTGATCCTTCCTATCCATTTTCTAGTGTCTTCCTCAATTTCTTTCTTCAAAGATTAAAGTTCTTGTCAAATAGGTCTTTTACTTCCTAGGTTAGTGCTACCCCAAGATATTTTGTGTTATTTGTGGCTATTGTGAAAGGTGATGTTTCTCTGATTTCCATCTCAGCTTCTTTATCCTTTGTGTATAGTAGGGCTCTGATTTTTTGAGTTGATCTTGTATCCTGCCACATCACTGAAGGTATTTATCAGCTGTAGAGGTTCTCTGGTAGAGTTTGTGGGGTCAGTTATATACACTATCATATCACCTGCAAATAATGAAAGTTTGACTTTTTCCTTTCCAATTTGAATCCCCTTGATTTCCTTACATTGTCTTATTGCTATTGTTAAAACATCAAGAACTATGGTGAACAGATATGGATAGAGTGGACAGTCTTGTCTTGTTCCTGATTTTAGCAGAATCGCTTTGAGTTTTGCTCCACTCAATTTGATGTTAGCTGTCAGCTTGCTGTATATTACTTTCATTGTTTAGATATGATCTTTGTATCCCTAATCTCTCCAAGACCTTTATCATGAAGGGTTGTTGGATTTTGTAAAATGCCTTCTCAGCATCTAATGAAATGATCATATGGTTTTTCTTCTTTCAGTTTATTTATATGAACGATTAAATTGATAGATTTTTGTATGTTGAACCAGCCCTGCATCTTTGGAATGAAACCTACCTGATCACAATGGATGACTCTTTTGATGTGTTCTTGGATTCAGTTTGTCAGAATTTATTGAGAATTTTTGCATACATGTTCATGATTGAGATTGTTCTGTAATTCTCTTTTTTTGGTTGAGTCTTTGTATGCTTTTGGTATCAGGGTAACTGTAGCCTCATAAAAATAGTTTGGCAATGACCCTTCTGTTTCTATTATGTGGAACACTTTGAGAAGTATAGATATCAGCTCTTCTTGAATGTTCTGGTAGAATTCTGCACTAAAAACATTAGGCCCTGGGCTTTTTTTGGTTGGGAGGTTTTTGATGTCAGCTTCTATGTCCTCACAGCTCATAGGTCAATTTAAATTGCTCACCTAGTCTTGACTTAATTTTGGTATATGGTATCTATCTAAAAATTGTCTATTTTTTTACATTTTCCAATTTTGTGGACCACAGGTTTTTGCAGTAATACCTAATGATTTTCTGAATTCCCTTATTGTCTGTTGTTATATCCCCCTTTTCATTTCTGAATTTTTTTTTTAAATTTGGATGTTCTCTCTCCACCTTTTTATTAGTTTGGATAAGGGTTTGTCAATCTTGTTGATTTTCTCAAAGAACCAGCTCTTTGTTTCACTGATTCTTTATATCGTTTTCTGTGTTTCTATTTTGTTGATTTCAGCCCTCAATTTGATAATTTTCTGTCTTCTACTCCTCCTGGGTGAGTCTGCTTCTTTTTTTTTTTCTAGAGATTACAGGTGCGCTGTTAAGTCACTAATGTGAGCTTTCTCTGTTTTATTTATGTGGGCACTTTGTACTATGCACTTTCCTCTTAGCATTCTTTCATTGTGTCTGATAGGTTTGGATATGCTGTGCCTTCATTTTCTTTGAATTCAAGGAAGACTTTAATTTCTTCGTTTCTTCCCTGATCCAGGGGTGGTTCAGTAGTTGACTGTTCAGTTTCCATAAGTTTGTATGCTTTCTGGGAGTAGTATTGTTGTTAAATTCTCACTTTACTCCATGGTGATCTGATAAGACACAACGGGTTTCTCCAATTTTTTTCCATCTGTGGATGTTTGCTTTGTTACTGAGTATGTGATCTTTATGCATTATTGGGGATGTGCTGATGGTAACATTAGTCTTTTGCATGTCTTGCAGCTCACTTGGGAAAGCTTTATTGACTTGACTGCACTAGGATTCCTGTGACTTTTATTCCTCCCTCATCCAGCATAGATTGTTCACACAGGTCGCAAGTCCCTATGAGTGGGGACATTTGTGGAGTGACAAAACAAGAGAACACCTGCACTTATGTATATAGATAGCACACAGGTTTAGATAATATGCACACATTATTTTATGATAAAATATATTTTATTTATTTAAAGACTTATTTAATAGTGGCACAAATGGTATTTCATCATAAGTTCATTGCCTTGATTATTTGAATATACAATAACTTATTTAAATATAAAATAGGAATAGAACATTAAATATTATATATGTTAAACATATTATACTATGCTATGATGTAAATTACAAATTATATATTATTTTATGTAATAATTAATTTGTATAATGCAAATGGAAAAATTCTTGTCTTACCCTTTTACATATTTAATAAATAATTTCATTATAATCTTATAATTTTGATATGTATTGTTATGGGATAATCTTTTTGTACAATGTAAAAGTATGTCTCTTCTAAGGCACTTTGTAATTGGTTTTATAAAGAACTGAATAGCCAGTAGCTAGGCAAGAGAATTTAGGTGGCAGAGATAAAACTCTGGGAAGATCGGGCCTCCTCTCCTCTATTGTTAAGGATCTTGTGGTCATCCTTGTGGATTTCTGGGAATTTCTCTTGAGTCAGGTTTCTTGCTAAACATATAATGACTCCCTCAATCAAGATATCTCTTTCCTTCCTCTCATCTCTGTCCTTCCTCCTTCTCTACCATCCCAGTCCCTCAAGTTCTCCTCACCCCTCCCCTCCCCTTCTCCTCTTCTCTTCCCTTTCCACCCTCCCTTCTCCCCCCACCCTTATGCTCCCAATTTTGTCAGGCGATCTTGTCTGTTTCAACTTTCCAGGTATATATATGTATATGTGTGTGTGTGTGTGTGTGTGTGTGTGTGTGTGTGTATATATATATATATGTATATGCATATATATGCTTTTCTTAGGGTTCACCTTACTACTTAGCTTCTCTAGCAATATGAACTATAGGCTCAATATCTTTGTTTATAGGTGGCCCGATCTTGACTTCTTCTGTAGTCCAAATGATGAATATCTTAAATATCAACATAGAACCTTCATCCAGCAACTGATGGAAACAGGCAGAGATCCACATCAGAGCACTGGACTGAGCTCTCAAATTCCAGTTGAAGAGTGGGAGGAATGAGAATATGAGCAAAGAGGTCAAGATCATGATGGGTACACCTACTGAAACAGTCTTCCTGAGCTAATGGGAGCTCACAGACTCCAGCCGGACTGTGAAGGAACAAGCATAGGACCAAACTAGTCACTCTGATTGTGATTGACAATTGCATGACTGTGGAAGATTGAGGGGTCACTGGCAGTGGCACCAGGATTTAACCACAATGCATGGCCTGGCTTTTTGAGAACCTATTCTCTTTGGACGAATATTTTGCTCCGCCTAAATATAGTAGGGAGGGCCTTGTACCTTCCCCAAAGCAATGTGCCTATGCTTTCTCAGGATTGGATGAGGTAGGGTGGGAGGGTATGTGGAGGGAATGCGAGGAGGGGGGAGTAGAAATTTGGATTGGTATGTATTATGAAAAAATATAATTTGTTTTCTTTTTTAAAAAAAGAAGAAAACCAAAATTCTGGGAAGATTCTGAGGTGTGGAGAGTTTGCCAACCAGATACATAGAAAGAGGGATGCATGGTACTGAGGTGAAGTAATGAGCCATGTGGCAGAAAGCACATTAATATAAACTGGTTAATTTAAGTTTCACAAGCTAGTTGGGAACAAAACTAAACAAAAGTCAAGCTTTCAAAATTAATAAAAAGTCTCCATGTCATTATTTGGGTGTTGGTGGTCCAAAGAAAGTCTGCTTGTAATGTAAAATTAGAATAAATAAACACTTATAAGGGATATATATACACCGTATATATACGATATATATCATAAAAAGGTTTGTAATATATATGTATGGTATATATTATGATTATGATATACAGATACATACACATACCTTAATTATTGATTATAATTATGTGTGTATATCATATATACATAGTTGTTTGTTTAGGTGTTTTTGTTTGTTTGTTTGTTTGTTTGTTTTTTCAAGACAGAGTTTCTCTGTAGTTTTGGAGCCTGTACTGGAACTATTTCTTGTAGACCAGGCTAGCCTTGAACTCACAGAGATCTGCCTGCCTCTGCCTCCTGAATGCTGGAATTAAAGGTATGCACTACCACTGCCAACCATATATAGGGAGTTTTAGTTATTCTTCCAAACTAGATTCGATCAAATTAAAATTTACTGAATTTGATTTTGCATGTGTTTGTATGTGTCTCCGTGTGTATATAGTTCATGCTACTAGGTTTGTGTCTATGTCTCTCTGTGTGTGAGTCTACTTGAGTGTATGAAAGTCAAAGCCCAACTTACATGAGTCAGTTCTGTCATTTGACCATTTCGGTTCTGGGAAGAGATCTCAAGCTTCTAGGTAGCATGCTTCTTTACCTGATGAACTGTTTCACTGACCCTAGATACTATAATTTTTTTTAAAAAAAACTTGTACTCTTGTCCTCTTAATACTAAAAGAAGAGACAGTTTAGTATTGTAAATGACAACTTCGAGGGTTTATTTTCTTCTACTTTAAAACTTGAACTTGAAATCCAATGCATCTTTGAACATGTTTATTTATATTTAACAAAAATTTATAATCATCAAATAACACAATTAGAATTCTTTAATCCATTAATGAATATTTTTAATATAAATTCATTACTACAATACATCCTGATAAATATTTTATTAATATTTCAAAATAGGTTCTAATTGAAATAGAATTACATCACTTTACTGCATTCCTTTCCTCATTCCAAATCCCCAACATAGCCTTCCTGAAACTATTACCATGTTTGCCTTCAACTCTGAAGCTAGTCACCACGTTGTGTTCACACACACACACACACACACACACACACACACACACACTCATTAATATAAATTTGTTATCTGATACTGGTCAGATAGCAAATATTCACATGTTACTGACTATATATAAACTAAGAAGGTTATATTTAGGAACATATATCTATATACACCAAAAATTTGCATAAATCACAATTAATTATAAAATAGGCTCTCTTGAAAGAGAACAAGGAGAGGTATATGGGAGAATAAAATGGAAAATTATGTATTTATATTATAATCTCAAAAACAAAAGAAATAATAAAAAGTAAGGTATTGTGATTTTATATAGTAACTGTTATATCTAACTTCATTACAGTTGGTTTGGACATAGATTGGAGAATGACAGTACTTTTTTTTGGCTCAGTTTTACTTGACCTCAGAAATTAAATTGCCTAGAATTCAAAGACCAACCAAAATAAAGCTGAAATAGTGGCTTTTAACATTAAAGAGGTGGTCAATAATAGGAATAAGGAAAGCAAATGCAACTTTATGAAGTGTGGTTCAAGAAAAGTCAGAGAAATTCCCATAGATTATATAAAAATGGTAGGAATCCCCCCACCCAACTGTGGAAAAAGCCATTGGATATTTTTGTTTTGTCTATGATCCCTCATGGGACCTATGACATGAAATAGGCAAAGACCAGGGTAAGTTTTTTTTTTTTTTTTTTTTTTTTTTTTTTTTTTTTTTTTTTTTTTTTTTTTTTTTTTTTTGAGACTACTTAGTTCTCAGGACTACTAAGGAGCAATCAATGTAGGGCCCTCAGACTAACATATAATTTCTGGGATCAACCAACAAGATCATTGGGCACAGTAGGATAGGAGTGACTGAATTCTCCTTCTGGTCATGTCTGAAACCTGCTTTGTCAGATGTTGACTTTGATAGTTGACTTGCTATTTGTCATCGGTTGCCAACCTTGTCCTGTCCTGTTATCTGAGTATTAAACTAAGACCTCATATTTCACACACTTCTGTGGTCAGCTTGTAGGTACCACAATCCCTAGATAATGCTGGAATTGTTCTATATTTCATAATTAACTCCTTAGTTAGGGGGACAAGAAGTTTAGTGGGTTCTTTCATGAAATAGAAGTAGGCATTTTAGAAGTCGGCTTTACTGATATTTATTTTTCTGCTATGATAAGGTCATTAGAAGCACAATATATGAAATGGTAATAATAACTGCCATGTATTACTAAGGAAAGGGCAGATAAAAGCCAAACAGTCAATCACTCAACATTGACCTTGCCCCTTTTATCATAACCTCTTGGTTATCTCACAGCAAAGAAAAGTTATAAGTATTTTTTAATCTTTTTCAGTGTTCTCAGCCTTACTTTCTTAACCCTTCACTTCTTTTTAACCATATAACATGTTTTCATCACAATATTTAGAAAAACTTGTATATTTCCCCAGAGGCTCTTTTACTGCCTTAGGTAAACAAACTCCTGCCTCAAGTCAAGATCTTGATTTAAATATCATTTTAATTTTATGTTTAGCTTTCTCAATATAGCTTTTATGCTAGTTTAAACTCTAAATTTTCATTTTCTTTGAATATTTAAGATGGTTCATGATTTGTAATAACATCATAATTCAATAATACTATTGTTCTGGAAATTTAATAACAGTACTAGCAAAATGATAACAATAATAAGCATTTCTGTGTTTTTAAGTTATTTTGGTTTCTGTTGCTATGGTAAACTGCCTGTAGAAACAGACCTAAGAGGATTAGTGCTTTACTTGTCTCAGAGCTTCAAAGATTTCCATGCATGGTCAATTGTCTTTGTTGCTCTGAGACCTGTGGCAAGGCAGAACAACATGGCACAGCACACTTAGCTGTGCAAACTATTTGCATCATGAATCCCATGAAAAAGAGATAGAGAAGGAAGATTACATCTCAGTTCAAGGGTGATTTCCAATGACTGAGTGGCTTTCAAAAGTCTCAGGTATCTGAAGGGTTTATCACTTTCCCCTGCTTCCAATAACTTTTAAATAATCCTTTATTGTCTGACCTTTCAGAGTACTTGAGATCTAAAATTTACCAACAAATCTACTAGAGAATTAATTGACATTACTTTTATAATATATTTACAGGACTTCAAAATAAGTAAGATTGAAAATTTGAATATATTTTACCATAAAAATAGTTATAAGTAAATTTCCTCATAAATACAAATTTCATAAACAAATAGCTTTAACAACATGCTTTGAAAATAAGCAAATATTGACAATGCATCAGAATTTACAAAGACAGAAGCTATTTCTTTTCACACCACCTGCTCATCTTGTACAGTCTTGGAGCTTTATTCTACGCTAGCTGCACTCTGTGTTCCCTGGGAGGGAGCAGGCAAGTGTAGTGGAGCACTTCGATTTGTATCAGAGAAAGAAGCAACTATACCTTTTTGCATTTTTCTTGCTTTTAGAATGTTTATCTTGGTCAGCTGTACTTTTCATATATTGGTACCCTATTCACATCACATTTTTACTACCAAGAATCAGAAATAAGGATGGGCCAGGCTTAGGCAAGTTCTGTGTATTTACTATAATCTCTGACCTCCACAACTGAATCTGTATAAGGAAAACACAAAGCACATCAGTTGCATCATTTTAATGCAGGTTTCTAGTATTTTAGGAAATTTTTATTAGAAGTAGTCTTTATGCTTTATCTCAATTAAATATCCAGTCACTCTTTAATCTGATAAAATACTTGATGTCTTCATTTTAGGTTCTGTTTTCTTCCAATGGTGGTAAATTCACTTTGAGTTATCATTGTTTTTGATGCTAGAAGATGCAATCATGACATTTTTCTTTTAAGTTGAGCAACACACACCTGCTTGTGTATGAGAAGCCACTAAACTACTACCTAATGATGTGTAGAATTCCACTGTGCTGCTCATTCTTCTTCTACTCATTCCATAGAGGTGACTTAAAGGGCCTGTGATGGATTTAAGTTAGTCCTCCCAAACAGCCTTGCTAGTGCTGCAAATATTACAGATTATACCTCAGGAAAAACATGTCAACCTAAGGAAGTCAAAACCAATGCTTAATTTCATGTACCATTGGCTTTACCTTCTCTTAGCTTCCCTTTTGAGCTCTTTCTTGAAAGGTTAGTCTTATCTATTGCTTCATTTTGTCTTCATTATTACCTTATCAATGGAGATATATTGAAAAGAGAAGACAATTAGACTGTTTGGTGATTTGACAGGAGAGTCCTTGATTGTGTGATACTTTCCAGCTCAGTACTTTTTACTACATTTTGTCAGCAAGAACACCTCATCTGGCAGCAGAGCCAGGAGGTGAATGATCTGTTTGAAAAAAAAAAATCCAGAAACATCTGAGGTCTCCTGGAAACTCTGCAAGCAAAATACTATACAGAATTTCTTAAAGCATTAAGAAGTAAAGGTTCCTGGTGTGTTCTATATTGTTAAAATGTTTGGCAAAAGGGGACTCAGTGTTAACTTAATTGAGGAAGTACAATGCATTGTGGATTATACAGTTTTTAAATTAACAGAAACAGTGGCTGAATTACAAGTTTGTTTCCTTTTTAATTTTCATTTCTACCAACCAAAGAGCAAATGAAGAAAAGGTGGCTGTACAAGGCTTATTTCAATGCAACTTAAATAAGGAAAATATCCTGAAAAAAAATGCCTTTAAGTACACAACAGTAATACACTTGTGACATGGAAAAATACCTACATATGTACCAAAGGACAAATTCAAAAGAAGTGTACGTATTAAATTCTTTCCATTCTCTTATCATTGCTTTATCATGAAAGTCATAAATAACAATTATAAAAACCATGAAAAAGGAACATTGTCACTTTCAAAGTCATAGTTTATAATTCTTTACTAAGCGAATTAATCAACTACATGTTAAATGTAGTAAAACAACTTTTCTGTGCAAAACTCATGGTGAAAAAAATGATTTTGCTAATCTTTACATCATATTTAGGAATAAAATACAAAAATAAAAGCAATTAATTTTGCTCTGAGAGGCAGAAATACATGATTTTAATTACACTACTGAACAGTTTTTGAAAAGTAGCCTTCATTGCATTGAGTTAATATTACACATTCGAATTTTATTGCTTAACATTTCTTGTTTAATAATATAAATATTTGGTTCTGATTTCAATAATGATAAATCAACATTGACACAATTGGACTGTTGTATTTTTAAGTCCACTAGATTAAATACATTGTGAGAAATGTAATAAAAACATTTGCCTCCCAAAATAAAATGTGTAATCAATTAGGACTTATGGAATTGCTTGCTTATAATATTTTTACTTATGTCCTCATTTTGTTGTGTCTATTGTTCTTCATACTCAATTAAAATTCACATATACTTCAAGAGAAATGTCTGAGGTAAGAACAGTTTCCTCTTCCTTGATTAAATTAAGTATGTTTGCAATAATTTTATTGTTGCTTTCAAATAGATATGCTTATACAAAATATCCAAGAGCATTTTATGTAAAATTAATTAATCCAATTCCATTTATTCTTTCTCTATGCATTGCATATTTTATTTTTCTGATTTACATATTTCTATTTTTTTATTAGATTTTTTTAAAAAAAATACCAGTCCAAATTCCCACTCCCTTCCCTCCTCCCATTCCCTCCACACACCTCCCACCTCATCCCCCTCTAATCCTAAGAGAGGGTAAGACACTTTGCATTGTGGGAGGTCCAAGGCCCTCCCTACTACATCTAGGCTGAGCAAGGTATACATTCAAAGAGAATAGAATCACAGAAGGCCAGTACAGGCAGTAGAGATAAATGCCAGTGCCACTGCCAGTGGCCCCTCAGTCTGTCCCAGGCATACAACTGTCAACCACATTCAGTGGGACTAGTTTGGTCCTATGCTTGTTCCTTCCTAGTCCAACTAGACTTGGTGAGCTCCCATTAGCTCAGGTAAACTGTTTCAGTGGATGAACCCTTCATGGTCCTGACATCTTTGCTAATAGGGGAAGAGGAGGAGAGGAGGGGAGGGTTGAGGAGAATGTGAGGGAATGGCATAGTCGAGATGGAGGAAGGACAGATATGAGAGCAAGGAAAGAGTTATCTTGATTGAAGGAGCCATTATGGGGTTAGCAAGAAACCTGGCTCTAGAAAAATTCCCAGGAATCCACAAAGATGACTCCAGCTAAGACCCTAACCAATAGAGGAGAGGGTGCCCAAACTGGCCTTGCCCTATAGTTTCTATTTTTATAATATGTAATATTTCCTCCCACTAAAATATATACTTTACTACAGAGACTTCCTTTTTTTCTGTGTTCAAGTTTTTTCATTAATCTTTCTACTCTATTTACTGAAATTTAATACAGAATAAATAATTCACTAATTTGAAATAAATTTATGCAAGTAATCTGTCATTTTCAAAGTTATTAAAATGATGTTTATTATCATTACTATTTACAAATAATCCATGTTAAATATTTACTTACTTAAAGGCATATCGCATAGATAAAAGTGCTCATCTTGGTTTATAGAGCTGTTTAACATGAAAAATACCTGAAGATTTTTCTGATGCCTAATGAAATACTAAGAGATAGTGGCTTCATTAGTTTAGAACCCATGGCTAGAATTTGTGAATTTCCAAGTCTCTGTTTCTCCATTTTCAATGGCTACTGATTTATTTTCTTTCATTTTAATATAAAATCTTTTATTTCTGTGTTTACTAGGGAATTTCAAACTAAATGTGAGACATGCATATAAGTGTGCTTGGGAATAAAACCAAGTACTTGATTAATATTTGAGCAAAAGAGTCAGAATAATTACATCACAGAGATAAAATCTAGTGTTTTGCTAGAAAAAAAATGTGAAGCACAACAAAATATCTCTCATCAAAAGATCACAGCTAACAAATAAAAGATTCTCTTTGCATGACCTTAAAATAATCTAATATTTCTTGATTATTACACTGAGAAGTTATAGCAGTCTTATTTTTGATCCCAACTGACTAAGGGCTCACCTTTTGATGGTTGCCATTTTATGCTTTTTGTGCATAGTAACTGCCTTGACATTTCTGGCACTCCAATGTGTCTTTCTTAATGTGAAGGAATCATCTGTGCATTAATGAACTGGTGTGATGTATCTGCCAAACCTTTCAAAGAAGCAATTAAGTCTCTGTAAGAACTTGCATGAGTGGCATGATTTATTATAATCTGAGAAGAAGTAGTCTAAACAAAAAGTAATTAATTTTAAAGGTGGCAATCAAGGAAATATAGCACCACAAGTACACTACTGAACTCTACTACATGGAGCACAATAGCAACATGCTATTTTTAAATGTCTCATCAAACCCCAACTAGTACATTTGGGAAAATGTTCAGCTTTATTACTGTTTGAAATTGCTAAATTAAAACAATGGAGTATTGTTTTCATCTATCAAAGTAGGAAAACTAGACAAGGAAGAGCATGAATATTCAGGATAATGAACAGCATTATGAAGAATGGGAAAATTAAGGGCACTTGATTCTCCTCTTAGCAGTGTAAGCTCTGGTCCCACTTTGTTGGTAATTTTTCAATATGTATAGGAAGCCTAAGGAGGCTATACACCATACTTCATACTGTGCCTTTAGTAAATAAGCACTGAAATGACATTAACAACTGAGTATCACTATGGCCTTAACTAAATCACTTTTTCATATTTGCCATTAAAGCAAATACCTCACATTTCCAACAATAAAGGGATGAAGAATTAGACTCTGTTAATGCCCCAAAGAAATTGTAATTAGCACTTTAGGTTATACTTTAGCACAAAGAATACATTTTTATTACAATATAGTGAACATTTTCTTCCAGATACCATCTTAATGATTTTATTACTTAATTCTTACAAGGATTATTTCTTAAGAGATCTTATATTTTTAACTCAATTTAAAGACAATGATTGTTTTGATTAAAGTAACATTTTCAGGGTCACACTGCTCGTACTTGATAGAGCAAAACTCAGAAGAGACATGATGAGAAAAAGCCCAGGCAATTAACCCTGAAGTCTTGCCAAGGATTCAGCAATGTTGCAATAGTATTCTCTGAAAACTTACTAAAAGGTAGTACATAGGGCTTAAATGCTTATACTAGCCTAATATCAGTAATCTCTGTCTCCCTTACTCCCATTTCTAATATTTTGTGGCTTGTTATATATACTTTTTCTCATTATATTAGGAATTTACATGAACATTTGAGGCATGTATATACACAATTCATTTCCCTATCTATTGTTTGCTTTTCTCACTGTTCCAACTGGCTTTTGCTTTCCCCATATTTTATTAAATTGTACAATGTAGAGTTTTCTCAACTGACAAGCTGTCTCTTGATGAAGTTGTCATTATGGAGAACAGAGCAATGTAATATGCGACCTATGCAGAGGCATCAAAACAAAGTGACATGAAAAATAGCAAAGAAATTGTTAGTTCTAATATGATCCAATCCTAAAAGAATCTCAGATATACTCATATCTATTATTCATGTCAAATAGTTAAAAATATTTTATATGCATTTGGAATTTTTGGAGAAACTCTTTGTTTTTCCCATTTTTTGAGGAACATTTTAATAATTCTTTGAAAGTGTCTCATAGGCAGGACCCATTTGGAAAATCTTTCCTGAATTTTCAAATGTGGCTTTGTATCCCTAATTGTATATTTTATCCAGCGAGGTATAGTAGAGTGTGGATTGATTGAGGGAGCTGTTTAATGTTTATTTCTTCACAAAATGTGAATGTTGTGATTACAGGGTTCAAAGATGAATGTCATTTTGTCTAATGCTTCACCTGGAGAACAAAGTGCCTGGAGAGTCACCTATTTATAATGTATACTGAAGAATAAATTATTAAGTCAATGTCTGGTTCTTCTGTATTAATAATAAATATGATGAAATCATACATTCCTAATTCTGATTAATTTATAACTGAAATAGCAAATAAAGAGGTCAGGTATAAAAATATGATAATGATATTGATTTTATAAGAACTAGTAAATATATGAATTATGAAACAGGCAATATGAAATTTTATTTTTTCTTATAAGACATAGAACAAGATGAATTATCTCTAGGCATTTCCTCCATAGACATTTGTTAGGCCATATGTAAATACTTCATTAGTACTGTACCTCACTAATATTTCAATGTGAAAAGGATATGGACTACAGATAAAACATTTTCAAAATATGTTTTCAAGTGAAATAGAGTTACATCAGTTTTCCTCCTCTCCTCCCTCTACCCTTTGCAGGTATCTTCCCTCTAACACCATATTTAGCCTCCTCAAGTTATTATATTCTTTTGATAATTGTTTTATATACACCACATATATATCAATGTGCATGCAGAAATCTGTAAATGCAACCTTTCAAGTATTTTTTTTTGTTTCTGTATATCTGTACATATGATTTCTGGGCAATCCCATTTTTTATTTCGTAGCCAAAACTGGTCTTGCCTCTGCAAGAGACTAATTTTTCTTCTTCAAGTGGCCATTAGTTGCCCCAATTTCTCTACCCAGGTATGGGGCCTCACAAAAGTTTCCCAATAGCATGCTAATACATTTATTGATATTGTCATGGTTTCTGTCCTGTTTTTGCACCCTTTTCTAGGAAACAGAGTCTCATTAAATAATCCATAGTATTCATGGTTTTACTTTTGTTTCTACTCCCTTTTCTGTGATGTTCCTCAAGCCATAGATGAAGGAACTGAGATACAGATGTATCCTTTGGGCCTGGGCTAACACAGGATCCATTGCTTTCTCAGCACCTTATCTATCTGTGATTTTCTCTGATGGTCTCCATTTTCTGTAAGACGAGGCTTATTTGGTGATGAGTGGGATTTATTGAACCTCTATGGATATTTTAAAAATATATTTTCAAGACATTGCTTTTTGACAATGAAGATTCCAAACTTATCATTTGACATATATGTTGGCATGTAGGGATGGATAATATTTTTGTCTAACTTTATCTTACATGTTAAACTGACTTCCATATATATATATATATAATATACATATATTACATATATTTTTTCACATGCATGAATGCCTAGCCTGTAAGTATGTCTGTGTGCCACAGGTGTTCCTGATGGCCACAAAGGCCAGCAGAAAGCATTGTCTATCCTGGAATGGAGTCTCAAACAGTGATCATCTGCCACGTGCATGTTTGAAATCAAACGCTGGTCTTCTGAAATAGCAGCCAGTGATTTTTTTACCCTGGAGACTTTTTTTTTCCATACATTGTTTTGTTTTATTTTTTTCCATTCAAAAACATAATTAAAGAAATAAAATTTTTACCTTTCTTCCCCTTCTCCCGGTCCCCTCCCACTACCCCCCCACCCCTCCTCCCTCCCCCTTCTTCCTTGAAAGAGGGCATGGTGCCCTGCCCTGTTGAAAATCCAAGGCCCACCCCCTTCCATCCCGGCCTAGGAAGGAGTGCATTCAAAAAGACTAGGTTCTCAAAAAAGATAATACATGCAGAAGAGATAGGTCCTGGTGTCATTGTTGTTGGGTTCTCCATCT
>PVIU01017075.1:31289-43070 GCA_004026605.1 Ondatra zibethicus
CAGCTGGATTGGTGCGCTCCCATTAGTTCAGGCACACTGTCTCAGTAGGTGGACCAGCCCCTCACGGTCCTAACTTCCTTACTCATCTTCTCCCACCTTCTGCTCTTCAACTGCACCTTGGGAGCTCAATCCATTGCTCTGATGTGAATGTGGGTCTCTGTCTCTATCTCCATCCATCGGATGAAATTTCTATAATGGTAATCAAGATAATCATCAATGTGACTATGGCACAAAGCTAGTTCTGGCACCCTCTCCTCTGCTGCCCGAATACCTAGCTCGGGACATGCCCGTGGACACCTGGGATCCCCAGGGCCAAGTATTGGAGACTTCTATAAAGCCCAATTTCTCTAGCTTTAAATTTAATATTTAAACAGAAGAGTGCTATTTTTTCAATGTACTTCTCCCCAAATCCATTGTGAGAAATTTAATCTCAAGTGCAACAATTCTTAGAACAGAACTTTTTAAAAGTTATTCATTCATGAGACTTATGCCATGATAAATGTACTGACGCACTTGTCAGGGAGCAGGTGAATACCATAAGGGCATGCCAGGTTAAAAGATGACTTTGACTGTTTCTCTTTGGTTCCTCTGCCTCTTTTTCCTTTATCATTGTTCATTTACTTATAAGCATATCTGTTAGTTTGTCCTTCCCTCTTTTACCATGGTTTGTTTCTGGAAGAATTTTCTTGCTAGATATGATTTTATCCCAATCTTAGACATCCTAACTGCTAGAATTATGTGTACTTATATATTGAATATACTTAAAAACTACCCTACTTTGTATATAGTTATAGCTGCATGAAACTTACTATGATAAGCATTTACAGGATTCTCAGTAGTTTTCCAAAATGTATTAATCTATATATATATCTATGCATAAGTACACAGATATTATAATATGTTCTATATGTAGTAATGGAGCAATATTCCTTTTTCCACTATTTTCATAGTTGCTTTTGTGTGTACTGCTATCAACATGAAGTTTACAAACACACTAATATTCACACACAAACATAGACATACCTTAGATCATTCTTCATAATGCTTATTACATATCTGTGTATATTTAATTATTATACCTGAAGTTAGACACACCCAAAGTATTATCTACTTTTTTGGAATAAAACGTCAATGCACAAGCAGTTTAAGAAGAAATGGTTTGACAGGGGTCACCTTGCCCCACGGAGCGGAGCAGAGCAGAGCTGGCAACTTTTACCAACCCACCCTTTCGACTGCGAGGTCCTGGGCCAGCAAGGGGCCCTGATCCAGTGCTAGCGGATACATCTGGATCGGTACTGGGCCAGCAAGGGGCCCTAATCCAATGCTGGCATATACACCTGGACTGAGGGACCAAGCCACCAAGACTCTCCTGACCACATTTGAAGGAAGAGATGGGCAGGTGCCAATCCAAAAATTCCTCCAACAACCTGAAAATCAATATGATAACACCAGAATCCAGTGAGTGTGCAACAGGAAAACCTGAGCAACCTAACCCAGATGGGACTTCCTCTTCCTGCACTGAGATCAGCTATCCAGAGGGGTGAGTGTGTGCAAGCCTTCTGTGGAGGTCCCCACCCGCTGAGACTCCCCTGACTGCAATCAAAGGAAGAGATGGGCAGGTGCCAATGCAAGAATTCCTCCAACAATCTGAAAAGCAACATGATAAAACCAGAAACCAGTGAGTATGCAACAGGAAAACCTGAGCAACCAAACCTAGAAGAAGTAGAAGAAATCGACTTTAAACGTAACATCATGAAAGTGATAGAGACCTTTAAAGAAGAGGTGAAAAACTCCTTTGAAGAAAGGGATGAGAAAACTAATAAAAAGTTAGAAGAAATGAATAAATTCCTCAAAGATACCCTAGAAAACCAAGAAAAAGCAATCAAAGAGGTAAACAGTTCAAGACTTAAAAACTGAAATGGAGGCAATGAAGAAAACACAAACCGAGAGATGGTGGGATATGGAAAATCTGGATAAATGAACAGGAACCACAGAGACAAGTATAATCAACAGAATACAAGATATAGAAGAAAGAATCTCAGATGCTGAAGATACGATAGAGAAAATAAACTCAGTGATCGAAGAGAACAACAAATCCAACAATTTCGTAACGCAAAACATCCAGGAAATCTGGGACACCATGAAAAGATCAAACCTAAGAATAATAGGGGTAAAAGAAGGAGAAGAATTCTACCTCAAAGGCCCAGAAAATATATTCAACAAAATTATTGAAGAAAACTTTCCCAATCTAAAGAAGTATATTCCTATGAAGGTTCAAGAAGCATACAGAACACCAAGTAGGCTGGATCAAAAAGAAATAAAATCCCCTCGCCATATAATAATCAAACACAAAACATACAGAATAAAGAAAGAATATTAAGAGCTACAAAGGAAAAAGGTCAAGTAACATATAAGGGTAAACCTATCAGAATTACACCTGACTTCTCTATGGAAACCATGAAAGCCAGAAAGTCTTGGATAGATGTGCTGCAGACACTAAGAGACCATGGACGCAAGCCTAGACTACTATGCCCTGCAAAGCTTTCTTTCACCATCAATGGGGAAAACAAGATATTCCAGGATAAAAACAAATTTAAGCAATATATAGCCACAAACCCAGCCTTACAGAAAGTACTAGAAGGTAAACCACAACTAAAGGAAGCAAACGACACCCACAATAACACAGACATCTAACAACCCTACACCAGCTCAACTCAAAGAAGGGAGACACACAAACCCTACTACCAAAAATAGAATAACCGGAGTTAACAACCACTGGCCATTAATAACGCTTAATATCAACAGACTCAACTCACCTATAATAGATAGGGTCATGAAACCAGGAAAAGGATATGTCATTGAATCCTGTTAGTAACTGTGAGTGTGTTTGTATGTTGAAAACTTCCACAGCTCTGTGAGTCACTAAATCAAGAGTGTTTCTACGGTGAATGAGTCAAAAACAAACAGAAAGTTGAAGTTTATTTTTACTTAGAGAATAGAGGAAAAAATAGAAGTATGTTTAGGAAATGAAGAAAATACTTGGTTATTTTTGTAGGTATCCTCAGAACTCCTCTAACTTCTACCTAGTTAAAAACAAACAAGTGTGCTAATGAAAAATCTATCTTATCTAGATTTTTTGTGAGAGACTGATGGTGGTCCAGTTCTTTCATGGTCTCAGCCAATAATTGTCAATATACTCAGTACAAAGCTGAGTAAATACAAAAGCTTCAACTAGCATGAAAACATGACCTCTGTAGACTGTATAACAACAATGCAGCTTCAGAAAGTTGACTCAGGGAAATCATATGGACCTGTGCTGAATGTTCAAGATAAGTCCAGGTACAAACAACCTTTGGTTTTTAAATGGGAGCTGTCTGATGAGTAAATATAAACTTGGAGCCTAGAAGCTAAGAAGAAATTTAGGTTAAGCAGTAATATTTGTAAGTTACAGTCATTTGGAAAATATGAAAATAAGTTAGATCATTTATGAATGACACATATATAATGAAAAAGAAAAGTGGCCATAAATAAATCCCATGATATTTTGGTCCAAGTGCAGAAAGGGAATTTGAAAAGAAGAATGAAAAGGAATATAGTAGGCTAGAGACTTGTAAGAAATATCACAAGGTTTTTAATGTGCAGCACTGTAGTTTATCTGCACTGCAAGTGCCCATCAGGATCTATAAGTGCCAAGTCCTTGGTGCTCTGCAGAAAATACGTGATTTTTGATATAACCTTTGGGGGAGGCAGTTTATTCATTCTCCATAATCTATCCCTAGATCACCTCAGAACAGCTGAGGTTGCAAATATAAAGCACTTTATTTAGTCTGCTTGGAATAGTTTCATTGAAATACCTTTGGTAAGAGTCGTTGTGGGAGGCTATTACATGCTGCTTTATTAAACTTTGTCTGTACCTTCTGTAAAGTTGAAGTGTCAAAAAATTACACATTTCCTGGGAAGACCAACACACTAAATGTGTCCTTTGTCACTGTAAAGGAAACTATAGTGCTCTACTGCAGTAAATTCCCTATCCCTTTGTGGTGTTAGCATTAATTTACCTAAACAAAATTTCATCTTTATGAAACACAGAAGAGACAAATTAACAATCCACCTCAGCTATAGAGAAATGTCTTGCCAATCTCATATTTTGCCTTACGAGTTTCCATTTACCCTATTGCTCGTTATTAAAACAAGCTCCAGATGATTGATTAAACAAAGTGTTCCTCATTTACTTTGGCAGTCTTTTGTGGAATGTTTCTAATAATTCCCAATTCACCTAGATCAATGAGAGCCACTATCCATGCTGTGAAATATTTTTCACATGCTGTGATCAGTTGAGCATTAATGCCACTGTAGTGTTAGACGCCAGTTTTGGACTACATGGTGTGCTATTCTATTTTAGAATTACTCAAAGTTTAATTGCTGTTGGCCAAAGTAACGATTTTGCTTCACCATGGCTAATCATCCTCTGAGTCTGCTCGTATTCTATCTCATGCTTTCTACTTCTCATGACTCAGAGCCTAGAGTTGATCAACTCCATAAATGGACACCATTTCCTTGTCTTAAGTGTATGACAGTCTTCAAACTAGAGCATTCAACAAGATGGCTGGGGAATGAGTAAGTACCTTTTATTCTTAATCTTTATTTTATCATATAATAGCATTGTCATTAAATTACCTGGTTTTGTAGTATATGTATAATCTGCATTTCCCTTTCTGACAAAAAAATTCCATCTTCTATCTTTAATTCTGTTGTTTATTTGCAATACTTTATACATTTCTTTGATCCACTTCATTTTCTTTTAGGCATAAATGTATTGGCACTAATGGTTAATGTAAACTGAAGATCAGGTATATATGATATAGAAGATATACTTTCAATAACAAGTAATATCTTTGTGCATTCCCATGTGATTTGGTTCTAACCTTGTTCTTCCCCAAATCCAAAAGGTAAAGCCATATGATTTTCAACAACAACTATATAATTCTCCAGTTACAGAATTCATTAATTTTGTTTCTAACCTGTTTGTTATTAGCTTTCTACTTTTGCTCTTAACTTTTTCTTAATATATTTACCTTCCTCTCTGTAATATGAAATTATACATTTAAGAAGATTTTATTTGTTGCTGAAGTATTAACAGATTTATCTTCATTATCTTTTAATGAAAGAAAGCACATGATTTTGTATGTATCCAGGCATTTATATGCGCTGGGACAGAGCTACCTATTTATCAAAATATGAAAATTCCTAGTGGTTTAGGCCAATATCTTGAAGTACAGAATGGAGAAAGTGATAAAACCTCCACTGTAAAGCTGCTTCATCTACTGTTACTTATCATGATTTAACAGCAACAACAAAATAATGTTCATTTAGCAGCTTTAACCATAGCCCCTAATCAACACTGTCTTCTGAAGTTCACAAGTTTATTTTTCACCTTCAATTAAAACCAAGTTTGGTATGTGTGACCAAAAGCATATGAGAGGTGTAAAGATGTAAGTTTTTTTTTAGAACATCAAAAACAAATTTTATTTTTTTCCATTCAAAAACATAATTAAATAAATAAAATTTTTTACATTTCTTCCCCTTCTTCCGGTCCCCTCCCGCAACCTCCCACCTCTCCTCCCTCCCCCTTCTTCCTTAAAAGAGGGCATGGTGCCCTGCCCTGTTGGAAGTCCAAGGCCCACCCCCCTCCCGACCAGCCTAGGAAGGTGTGCATCCAAAAAGACTCAGTTCCCTAAAAGATAATACATGCAGAAGAGATAGGTACTGGTGTCATTATTGATGGCTTTTCCGTCTGCCCCCTTTCGCCGCAACATTCAGAGACTCTGGTTTGATCATATGCTCATTCAGTCCCAGTCCAGCTGGATTGGTGCACTCCCATTAGTTCAGGCACACTGTCTCAGTAGGTGCACCAGCCTCTCACGGTCCTAACTTCCTTACTCATCTTCTCCCACCTTCTGCTCTTCAACTGCACCTTGGGAGCTCAATCCATTGCTCTGATGTGAATGTGGGTCTCTGTCTCTATCTCCATCCATCGGATGAAATTTCTGTTCCTGTGGATTTCGCTGTCTCAGGTCTGCTCTGGCCCAGGTCGCTGGCTCAGTCCTGGTCTGCCAATATTCCTGGAGTTGATCCACTCCCACTCCCATGGAGCTTGCTTTCTCAGGCCCATTCTGGCCAATGTAGCTGGTTCAGTCCAAGATCAGTCTTATTATGGACATTTTATCACAAATTTCTTTAGTTGAGATTGACAGTACTCCAATATTAATCATTGCTCTTATTTGCATGTATTAGGATTGGTTGTCTTCTGTCTTCTGCTCCTCCACTGAACCTTGGGAACTCAATCCATTGCACTGGCGTGAATGTGTGTCTCTGTCTCTATCTTCATCCATCGGACGAAATTTCTATGGATGTGATCAAGATATTCATCAGTGTGACTATGGGACAATGTTAGTTCTGACACCCTCTCCTCTTCTGCCCAAGGACCTAGCTGGGGACATCCCTGTGGACACCTGGGATCTCCTCTAGAGCCAAGTATCTTGCCAGTCCTAAAATGACTCCAATAATGTAGATATCTTATTCCCTTCTCCAATATCCACCTTTTCTCCATCTCCAACCTCCCACTCGCCGAAGCTCTCCTCAGTCCTTCCCTTCTCCCTTCTCCTTCCTCCTCTCCCCTCCCCCGCTCCCCTACTCCACCTCTATCCCCACCCCTGTATTCCCACCTTTTACCTGGCAATCTTGTTTCAAAATATACAAAACTCAAGAAACTAGACATTAAAACTCTAAATTACCCAATTAAAAAAATGGGGTAATGGGCTGAACCGAGAATTCTCAACAGAAGAAGTTCGAATGGCCAAAAGATACCTAAGGTCATGCTCAACTTCCTTAGCGATCAGGGAAATGCAAATCAAAAAAACTTTGAGATACCATCTTACACCTGTCAGAATGGCTAAAATAAAAAACACCAATGATAGCCTATGTTGGAGAGGATGTGGTGTAACGGGAACACTCATCCATTGCTGGTGGGAATGCAAACTTGTGCAACCACTTAGGAAATCAGTGTGGCGGTTTCTCAGGAAATTGGGAATTAACCTACCTCAGTATCCAGCAATACCACTCTTGGGAATATACCCAAGATATGCCCAATCATACTACAAAAGCATTTGTGCAACTATGTTCATAGCAGCATTATTTGTAATAGCCAGAACATGGAAACAACTGAGGTGTCCCTCAATGGAAGAATGGATCAAGAAAGTGTGGAATATATACTCATTAGAGTACTATGCAGCAGTAAAAAAACAATGACATCTTGAATTTTGCATGCAAATGGATGGAAATAGAAAACGCTATCCTGAGTGAGGTAACCCAAACCCAAAAAGACGATTATGGTATGTATTCACTCATTAGTGGACCCTAGCCATAAAACAAAGGACACTAAGCTTATAGCTCACAAGCACAGAATAGCCAAATAGCAAGGCAAACCCAAAGAAAATCATATATAGATCCTCTTGGAAATTGGAAAGATGTAAGTTTTTAAATGAACATGCAACAAGCAAGTCTCGACTCTCCTTTGCAATCAAAGAACAAAATTAAATATAAAGTAACTGACAAAATCAACTGTGTTGGAAAGTTGGAAATAGTAAAAAGTTTCAGCAAAGATGTGTTCACAAATAAGAAAAATGAAAGCAAAATATCACAATAGTGTTCCAATTGTGCAAAATACCTAGGCACAGTACTACTCTTGAGTAAGAAGATTCACATTGTAAGAGTGGGATCCAGATCCAAGGTGCTGGATGGAGCACAGGAGACCATGTTTGCAAATTATTTTTTACATCTGTTCTAATTCTTTTTAGAGGTTTTGGAAACTATGATATACAATGTTAATTTCTTCTCCTATCACAATGGAATTGGGCATTGCTTGCAAAGACTAAAGATCAACAAGATATCCTGACCATTCTTCTGTCAAAAAAATTACAGTTGAGGGACTGGAGAGATGGTTCAGTGATTAAGAGCATTACCTGCTCTTCCAAAGGTCCTGAGTTCAATTCCCAACAACCACATAGTGGCTCACAATCATCTGTAATGAGGTCTGGTGCCTTCTTTACAGAGTAAAATTGACCTCTTTACAGTAGGTATATATATTAAGAAAAAGTTAACGGCCTGCAGGCATACACACAGATAGAATACTGAATACATAATAAATAAATATTTTTAAAAAGAAATAAAAGAAACCTGTTTTAAAAAATTACAGTTGAAACAAACACTGTATTGCATTTAGAATGGGAGGAAAACACAGGGAGTTTAGATTACTAACACATTCAAAATTGCTTATATATGAAGAGTATCTTAGAAAGTAGGCTTAGACTCTGGGTAAAAGAAATGTACAGAACTGACAAGAGATTTTAGCATTGCATTTGTTGTTCTCTAGATTCAATGAAAACCTGAAGATGCATTGAATGTGTCCTGCTCCCACCAAGTCACTGTTATTGTTGGTTCCATTTAGCTTTCGAAATTCAGATATCTCCGTCAAAATACAGCATGGACACAGAAATAGGCTGAGAAATTTTAGAAGCCATGCACATGAATGGAATTTGCCACCTTAAATTTAGAACATATCCCAGTGTTAGTCAAACTGAGGGATAAAGTATAAGGTAAAATGCCAGTTCTCATTGAAAACTTTGAGATACAGCAGTCATATGAAAGCCAAGCTATAAATCATTAAAGTCATATATATATATATATATATATATATGTGTGTGTGTGTGTGTGTGTGTGCATGACCATTGATGTTTATATGAAGAATAATTGGCTAACAATAAGAACAAAGCTGTTTTTGATGCCTACTCCCTATGGGATAGCATAATACAGATACACAAAATATGAATCAAGGAAAGAGAGTACATTGCAGGATGTAACTACTAAACCTTGGGTCAACCTTTACTTACTTACTACTCTGAACACATTTTCCCCCAAGCACTGCAATGCTTACTTTTCACATATAAAGGCAGAAGTTTCTGTGTTGTCTTCAGTTTCTATCTCTGTCTCATTACTTACCCTGGAATAACAATTGCAATGTATGAAGGCAGCCTTGTGAAAAAGGTTGATGACAGAAAACTGAGACATTAGCCACCAGCCAATATGAATCACTAAAGAAGTGAAAGAAGGGACGTGGCAGTCCTAGCTGAATGTTTGCCTGCCACCTTCTGGGTACTCTGAGTCAGAAACATCCAAATGAACCCACTGCTGGTGGACATTGTGTTTTATAGCAATAGATTTTACATACATAAATTTTAATTTACTCATAATTTAAAATTAAGCCTTTGAACACAGAGAAAATAATAATCCTTTGTTTCAAAAACCTAAAACTACTTATTTAAAGTTGCTAAAAAGTCATAATAGTCATTGTCTTTGTATTTCATATTAGAAAATGAATGTTTTCATGTATTTCTTTCCTATTGTTTCCCTAAGTAGAAAAAATTCAATAGTAGCATTATACATGTCTCAAAACTTAATTAAAGAATCCTAACCCCCATTCTTACTGTTAACTGAAATGTAAAAAATTATACTAGAAACTCTGGCAAGTATTTGTTTGATAAAAATAACTCTTAAACACTTAATCACACACAAACACACATACACACACTGCACAATATTCACCTATATATACTTTAAATTTCTAAATATCAAAAGACAATTTCATGGAAATAATATAAAGATTCAATTCAAATTAAATAAAAGTTCAATTTCCCATGAACTTTTTTATTTTCTGTAGTGCTTGATTTCAAACCAATTGTCCTCTGTGAGCTTCACAAGCATCTACGAAGGTAGAGCACCTGTTAA
Organism: Ondatra zibethicus; assembly: GCA_004026605.1. Taxonomy (NCBI): domain Eukaryota; kingdom Metazoa; phylum Chordata; class Mammalia; order Rodentia; family Cricetidae; genus Ondatra; species Ondatra zibethicus. The sequence continues at coordinate 41,133 of PVIU01017075.1, forward strand.
GTAACAATTTTCACTGAGATTGAAATATTCCATCCTGCCGGAAGGTTAACAATACAAAATAGCTTCAACAAGCACCTAAAATTTTCCATAGGGCACTTCCTCCCAGAGGAATCAATAACAGATGAGAGTTACTATCAGATAGGAGGGAGCTAAGCTGCAGAGAAGATTCTCAAATGAGCCTAACTCTAAAGAAGAGTGAAACCAGACCAGCTGCCTGGACGACACAGAAACAACCCATGCTGCCTAGAAGAGGTTTATAGCAGAGTTACTACTGTTCAAGGCCACCCCCAACCTGTTGAGATTCATGTAGGCTATGCAGTGTTCTTCAGATTTCCCAGTTTGGTTAACTGTCACCCATGCTGGGGCAGGCTTTGGTGATGTAACTGTGTGAGTCATTTCTGCTTCTATAAAGAAGCCTTCACTCATATTCCTGCTAGTAACTCTAACAAGACACACTGGTTCAACACACTGAACTTCGACAGCATCTGTTGTTTGGTCTGTCTTGAGCTCCTTCTCAGGGTTGAGTAGAAATATGTGGCATCTCTCCAGGGAAAATTTTGTCACAGAACAGAACCTAAGACATACCATGTAAATTTTGATGATGCCTCACAGTTTATGCAAGGTGTTAATTTATACTGAATCAAGCAATAAATTCATACAAATATTCTACTAAGTAGCTGCAAAGGTGAGCAGTAAAGTGAAGGCTATTAATATAACATTCTAAAACTAATGAAACTATCACAGAAAAGAAGAACTTACAAGAACACTAAGTGCATTTCAATATGACATAATTTGCATAAAGTATCATGTAGTTAAATTTCTTAAACAATATTCAGGTCAATGTGCAAGAAAGATTATGAAACTCCAAGTTATAATTAATCTCTCTAGGATTCTGTTAATAAAATAATTGCTACATTTTATATCTAAAAATAAACACCATACTAAAGTTTGTTCATCTTTTAATGTATAATTAGCCTGTATCATTTGTGAAACTTTTACACTAACTCACTTTTAATTGGTTACTAGTACACAGAAGCCAAAATTGCTTTAAGAGAGGAAAGGTACTTTTAAGAGTATAAAATCAGAAATGACAGAATAACATTCCAGACATATTGGTTCAGTGTGATGTTACTAAAAGTGTGAGTTGAGAAGACCCAACTGAGAGTTTATTTTGAACTGATAAACTATGTATAATGATTAAAACCACCACAGCTAAATACAAAGGATACTTTCAGAACACACGCAAAACTCTATGGCCTTACCTTTATCTTTTGAAGTCTTCTTGATGAAGACTTGGTAACATACAGCAAAATGATCTGAAGACCTGGAAAACAATACCAAATTTAGGAGTGACAACTGCAGAAATAAGTTTTATTCAAGCCTGTTTTTCTAAAGAGGAATTTTAAGACAGTTAGTACTGGATGACTTCTGTTTTACTTTTATAATGTTAATTTTAAACTGAAAGACCCACATTCACATCAGAGCAATGGATTGAGCCCCCAAGGTGCAGTTGAAGAGCAGAAGGTGGGAAAAGATGATTTAGGAAGTTAGGACCGTGAGGGGTTGGTCCACCTACTGAGACAGTGTGCCTGAACTGATGGGAGCGCACCAATCCAGCTGGACTGGGACTGAATGAGCATATGATCAAACCAGACTCTCTGAATGTGGCGGCGAAAGTTGGCAGATGGAGAACCCATCAACAATGACACCAGGACCTATCTCTTCTGCATGTATTATCTTTTTTGAGAACCGAGTCTTTTTGAATGCACTCCTTCCTAGGCCAGGAGGGATGGGGGTGGGCCTTGGACTTCCAACAGGGCAGGGCACCATGCCCTCTTTCAAGGAAGAAGGGGGAGGGAGGAGGGGTGGGGAGGTAGTGGGAGGGGACCGGGAGAAGGGGAAGAAAGGTAAAAATTTTATTTCTTTAATTATGTTTTT
>PVIU01017076.1:0-43026 GCA_004026605.1 Ondatra zibethicus
GGAAGGAAGGAAGGAAGGAAGGAAAGAAGGAAGGAAGGAAGAAGAGCCTGACATACATTATGAGACAAGGTGCCCACAGATGCTGCTGAATTTGTTTCTTCACTGACCATTTACTGCTGGACATGCAGCTTACCCTTAAGAATAGTTTGCTTCTCCAATGAGAATCCTATGGAGGAAAGCAAAGTTTCATTTGTAAGATACTGGAGATGGCTTCTGGGTTAGGGATAGGGGCATGTGTCCATTTCTTTCAGCCCTAGGACACCATCTGGCGCAGACTTGTGCACGCCCAGGCGTGCTGCCTCGGTCCTGGTGCATTCGTATATGCACTGATCACATTGATTAGGAGGAACCTTGACTTCGTGGTGTCTTTTATCCTCAATGGCTCTTATACTCTCTCTGCCTCCTCTTCTACAGGGTTCCCTGAGCCCCTAGTGGGGAGGGATTTAATGGAGACATCCCATTTAGGGCTGAGTGTTCCAAGGTCTCTCACTTTCTACATAATGACTAACTGTGAATCTCTGTGTTTGTACCCATCCACTGCCAGAGGACACTTCTCTGATGATGGCTGAGCAATAAAATCACTTATCTATGAGTATACCAGAATAGCATTAGGACTCATTTTATTGCTGCATTCCTCTAGTAGAACAGTAGTATTTGGTTTTACCCTAGGTCCCTGGGCTATCCAGTCTTAAGTTCTTGGCCAACCAAGCAAAATCTGGTATTCCCCCACTTTCTCTTTTATCATATTCAGTGTATCTGGTTTTATGTTGAGAACTTTGATCCATTTGGAATTAAGCTTTGTGCAGGAAGCTAAGTATGGATCTGTTTGTATCCCTCTATATTTGATACCTGCACCATTTACTGAGGATGCTGCCTTTTTCCAATGTATTTCTAACTTCCTTATTTTTAGTATAATTTTTATTGCTTTTATCAAGCTATATATTGCCTCTGCTCCCCTCCCTTCCTCCCCCTCCCCTTCTACCCTCTGCCACGACCCCCACACTCCCAATTTACTCAGGAGATCTTGTCTTTTTCACCTTCCTATGTAGATCCATGTATGTCTCTCTTAGGGTCCTCTTTGTTGTCTAGTTTCTCTGGGGTTGTGGCCTGTAGGCTGGTTTTCTCTCTGTCTTCTTTTTAACAAAACAACAACAACACACACACACACACACACACACACACACACACACACACACAAATGTCCAAATATGTCCATATGTGTCTAGATTTATGTCTGGGTCATCAATTTGATTCTATTGATCAACATATCTATTTTTGTGCCATAACCGTGCTATTTTTATTACTACAGTTCTGTAGTACAATTTGAGGCCAGGGACGGTGATACCTCCTGCAATTCTTTTATTAGTCAGGATTGTTTTAGCTATTCTGGATTTTCTTTTTGTTTCCACATGAAACTGAAATTTGTCCTTTCAAGTTCTGTAAAGAACTGTTTTAGAATTTTGATAGGGAGTGCATTGAATCTGTAGATTGCTTTTGGTAGGATGGCCATTTACTACATTAATCCTACCGATTCATGAGCATGGGAGATCTTTCTATTTTCTGATATCGTCTTCAATTTCTTCCTTCAACATCTTAAACCTTTTTATCATATAAATCTTCCACTTGCTTGGTTAGAGTTACCCCAAGGTAATTTATGTTTCTGAGGCTTTTGTAAAAGGTATTGATTCCCTGATTTCTTTCTCAGTCCATTTGTCATTTGTATATAGGAAGGCTACTGATTTCCATGAGTTAATTTTGTATCTTGCTACTTTACTGAAAGTATTTTTCAACTATAGGAGTTTCCTGGTGGAATTTTTGGAGTCATTTATATATACTACCATGTCATCTGCAAATAAAAACACTTTGAGTTTTTCCTTTCCAATTTGTAACTCCTTGGTACCATTCAGTTGTCTTATTGCTTGAGCTAATTTGTTTATGGTGATATTTTGTTTCCATGTATTTTATGGAAGATTTTTTGCCAAAGATATTGGCCTGAAGTTTTTTGTTGTTGCTGCTGTTGTGTTGTTTTGTTTTGCTTTTGTTGTTGTTTTTTTGCCTGATTTGTGTGATAGAATAATATTGGCTTCATAGAAGGTATTTTAGAGTATTCCTTCTGATTCCATTTTTAGAATAATTTAACAAGTATTGTCTATAGATCTTCTTTGAAAGTCTGGTAGAATTCTGCTGTGAATTCATCTGGGCCTAGGTTTTTAGATCCACTCTTTTTATTACTGCTTCAATCCCCTCATTCTTATGGGTTGCTTTGGGTTGTTGATCATTTCTTGTTTGATGGTTTAGCTGAATCTACAAATTTGTCCACTTCTTTTATATTTTCCAGCTTCATGGAGTACAAGTTTTTAACATATTCCTTTGTAATATTCTGAGTTCTTTTGGAGTCTGTTGTACTGTTTCCTTGTTCATTTCTGATTCATTTCTATCTTTCTTTAGACTGGTTGGGCCAATGATCTGTCAATTTTCTTTGTGTCTGTTTCCTAAATTTTTGCTCTGGCTTTTTATTATTTCTTGCCATCTGCTGAATTTGAGTTTGGTTTGTTCTTGCTTTTCCAAATTCCTTCCTTATATCATAAAGTTATTTATTTGTGTTCCTTCTGACTTTTTAATGTAGGCACTTAAAACTATAAATTTTTCCCACCGGACTGCTTTTAATATATCCCAGAAGTTTTCTTTTGTTGTGTTCTCATTTTCATTTAGTTCCAGGAAATTTTTTTATCTCTTTTTTGATTTCTTCTCTGAGCCATCCACCACTCAGTAATAAGTTGTTTAATCTCCATGAGTTTGTGTACTTACTGGGGATTTGGTTTTTGTCAGTTTTAAGTTTTATTGCATAGTGGCCAAGTTAGATACACAGAGGTATGTCAATCTGGTAATGCTGTTAAGATTTGCTTTCTGTTCCAGAGCATGACAAACAATAGAAAAGATTCTGTGTGTTGCTGAGTAGAATGGGTGTTCTCTGGTGTTTGTAGAATATTCTGTAGACAACTGTTTTTATCTACAGATGTAGATATGTAAATGGATAGATGCTTTTATCTACAGATGTAGATATGCAAATGGATAAATGTTTCATCTACAGATGTAGATATGTAAATGGACAAATGTTTAACCCATTTAATTCTGATGCTTCTCTACTTATTGTAGAGACAGGTGGCCTGTCAATTGAAGAAACTTGAGGACGAAATCACCAACTATTAATGGGTTGATGTTAACTTATGTCTTTAATTCCAATAGTAGGCTTTTCTGAAATTGGGTGTAGCAGCATTTAGTGCAAACATGTATAGGACTGTCATTTCTTCTTGGTTTATTATTCCCTTGATTAGAAGAAACAGCCGTTATTTTTTTCTGGTTAACTTTAGTTTGAAGTTTATTTAGTCAGGTGTTAGAATAGCAACACCTGTTTCCTTCCTGGTCCTGCCTGGCTGAAGTATTTAAGTATTTTCCCATCCTTTCACTTTAAGGGAGTGCTGATCTTTAAAGTTAAGAAGAGTTTTTTTTTTTTCTTGCAGACTACAGGAAGATGGACTTTGTTTCTTAACCCATTCACCCAGCCTATGTCTTAGACAGTTATGGCCAATGATATTTAAAGTAATTACTGAAAGGCATGTGGGCATGTGTTAATTGCAGCCAGTTCTGTGGGGTGTGTGTGTGTGTGTGTGTGTGTGTGTGTGTGTGTGTGTGTATGTGTGTTCTGTTTGAGTTTTTAGTCTTACTTTGCATTTCACTAATTATAGCTTCATCTGTTTTCTTCCTATGGTTTCTGGGCTATGCTTATCCCTCTCCTTAGGTCCAATAAAGCATTGCTTCTTATATTCTGTTTAAGGTTGGCCCGCTGGATGTGAATTCTTTGCTCCCATTTGGGTCTTATAAAGTTTTGTTCTCCTTGAGCTACAGCAGATAGTTTTGCTGGGTAGTCTGCTAAGGTGTCAGCTGTGGTCAGTTACAACCTGGAATGCATTGCTACAGGCTCTCTGGCTTTTAAGGTTTCCATCGAGAAATTAGCTATTTTTCTGATGTTTTTTCCTGTGTATGTGTTGGGTGTGGCCCAACTTGTCTATATGTTCCTGAGAAAGGGAGTGTGGATTGAGGAAAGAAATAGACAAGAGACCGAAGATAGAGTTGGGAGGGCTTCCAGTGACTACTGTAAGAGAAACCCTGAGTTTATCACTCACAGTCCTTATAGACCCCAGTCAAAAGGGGAGAGCAAAAGACTCCCATGATACAAACAACAAGCAAGTGTGATTACCTCCTTACATCTCAAAACACCTGGTAACCACGCCCTAGGTCAAACATCCTGCAGTCTGGTCTTTGAGTAGCAAGACATCCAGTAGCCACACCTTTGGCCAAACATCCTGTTATTTGTTCTTGAAGAGCAAGAATAGGTTTGAACTCTCTGACCTTTAGTCAATATGGAATGGATCCAAAACTGTGAGCCCCCACATCTATGACTTCAGCCTTTTCACTGGCAGTGTTCAGCACTCTTTCCTAGTTATGTATACTTAGTGTGGTATGCCATGGATATTTCCTTTCCTGGTCATGTCTAATTGGTGCTGTGTGCTTCTTGTATCTGTCTCTGCTTAGTTTGGTGAATTTTTCTTCTATGATCTTGTTAAAGATCTGATCTGTGCCATCAACCTGGGATTCTTTTTCCCTCTTCTATGCCTATAAAGTGAAGACTTGGTCTTTCCATAGCATCCTACACTTCCTATATTTTGCTTTCCTGTGCTTTGTGGAATTTTACATAGTCTTTGCTTATTTGGTCTAATTCTTCTACTTTATCTTTGAATCCTGATATTTTTTCTTCTCGTTGTAAAGCTTTCCCTTGAGTTTTGTAGTTGAGTTTTCCAACTTAATTTCAGCTTGAGTTCTCTTTATTTCTACTTACAGAATTTGATTCTCAGCTCCTTTGTTGTCTTTATCATTTCACTCAGCTTTATGTTTGTGTTTTCTTAGGCATTATTCAGTTGTTATTCTTTCTGAGTTCATTCTCTTCAAACTCATGGAGTTGCTTGTTTGTGTCTTCTTTAAACTCCTCAAATTCCTTGATGAAGTTTACTATTTATTGTTTGAAATTCTGTGTTTTGGGCTTCATCTTGGTAATTCATTGGAGAACATTCTATAGGACTGATGGACATGTAGCGAATATACTGTCATGAACTGTCATATTGTTTTTATAATGGGAGTTGGGCCTGTAGATGGCTTATATTGTATGTATGATATGGGTACAGCAGGATGAGTTGGTATACAGGATGTGCCACCTAGTCTGAGCCTAAAGATTAGGGAAGGGGCAGATAGGACTTACCAGGCTGGCCCAAGCCTTGTTTGTGGGACCTGGTGTAGGTCTGAAAATTAGGGTCAGATCAAGTAGACTCATTAGCCCGCACAAGATGTCTAGGCCTGGTTGGGCCTGGAAGATGAGTTTGGCATAAGCAGTTGTGGGTTGAGTGGAGCTGAGAGTAATTATGTCTTGTGCAGGAGAGCTCAGACAGGTTACCCGTGTCTCTGTGCCACATGGATGAGCCAGAGGGTACCTGGCAGGGTGTGTGGTGAGTTCCAAACAGAGGGAAAAGCTCTGTGAAAAGGTCATGATTAGGATCTCTGGCGAACAGCTATGTGCAGATTAGTTTTGGGAGGAGCTGTGCTGGAGACCACAGGTAGGTTCCCTGTTCTCCACCCTATGTGGATGATCTAACAGATGGAGAAGTCGCAAAGTCAGTTCTTACTGTGTAGTTCATCCTGCCTTTCCATACACACGTTGCCAGGCAAGTATTTCACCCACCGAGCTGCATGCCCAGCCCTCTACACATTTGTTTCTGTCGTAGCTACCTTAGTCACTCTTGCCTCTTTTTTAACTCATACTGTTTGTTCTTTCACTCTTTAGTCTGAAATATTTCCTCACAAACAGGCTACATACCTATATACTTGTCTTTTCTTAATTAGATTCAATTAGAAATTTTTGCTACCTTCATTTCATCTTCCTGTTTTATGAGGCTCCTTTCACGCCTCCAATGTCACCCCATCGCCTTCTTGCCCAGGCATCTCGTCTTGTGCTTCTCACATCGGAGGAACCTCACATGTAGCAGAAGCCAACACTGAACTGGTCCAAGCTGAGGATTTCATTGGCTCCTGAAACAGAAAATACCTGTGGAGGGAGGTCAGTAGCTCTGGCTGAGATCCGCTCACTATCTGTCTTAGTTACTGTTCTACTGCTGTGAAGAGACACCACGATCAAGGGAACCCTTATAAAAGAAAACATTTAACTAGGAGCTAGCTTACAGTTCTAGAGGGTTAGTCCATTATCACATGGCAGGGAGTATGGTGGCATTTGGGACAGTAGGCATAGTGCTGGAACAGCAGCTGAGGGCTTCACATCCTGATCTCTAGGCAGCAGGGAAAGAAAGAGATTGGGCCTGGTGTGGGTTTTTGAAACCTGAAAGTCCACTTCCAGTGACACAACTCCTCCTAATCCCCCCTTCCAAAAAGTTCACCAACTGGGAAATAAGCATTCAAATCTGTGAGCCGATGGGGACCATGCTCATTCAAACCACCACAGCATCCCACCCCTTCTTTTTCCTCTTCTCTCTCTGATCTCCCTCCTTCCAAACAGGGAGTGCTATTGCAAAGGCAGCCTAGCACTGACTTGATTGGCCTCCCAACCGTGAGAGAGCTGCCATGGCTGTAGGGATGCCAAGGTTTGGTGCCACATACAGAAAACACCACCACCTCTTGAGCAAGATGACGAGCTTAGTGCTTCCTCCAAAAACACAGGGAAGAGCCACCTCCCCAAGGGAAGAGCCAAAGACAATCTTTATACTGGGATGCTTCACAGGAGAAGAAAGCAGACTACAGAAGCAAAAGCCTCAGATTTCAGTCAGTTCTTATCGATCTAAGCCATGTTCAGTTGATGGATGAGGATGGTTTGCGGCTTAGCGGAACTCTCAGGAAAGTGTGAATGGGTGGCTGTCATGCCACATCATTTGTACCCAAACCACCATGATTCTTTATGGCACTTTCTACTGACAGTGAAGTCCATTTTTAGACTCTAGGATCTACAGACAGGGACCTGCTATGAGGAGAAGAAACAGCAGGCCACTTGTGTGCCTATCTCAAGTGGCACAAGCCTTTACGCCAACTCCCAGGAGCCCTTGTGCCAGCCAAACATGTGTGGCTAGCCCTGCTGGACATTGACCCATAAGGTCTAGCACCTTCCATCTCACTAAAGGTTTGCCATCTATGGAACCCATGAAGGAAGCCCTCTGGATTATCTCCTGCCGCCGGCTGACCCATTGACCCACCTCAATGCAAGATCAAGTCCCCAGCACACGGCTCAGAGCAGAACTAAGTGCATGAACTAAGTACAGAGTGCTTGTCCTTACCCATTAGGCAGTGGGTGGCTTGTTAGGCAGCAGCTCTTAGCTGGTACACTCCTCTGTCTCTGCCCATGCCAGTCTTGTGAGAGCAGAAGCTGTCTAATTGCTAAGGATATCGTTAGCGTGAGAGAACTGAGACCTCAGATGGAACGCTCCTCTCTACACTCTCCCATCCTGCTTACTCCCTGCTTGGGCTGGGGCATTCCCTAGATCCTCCGGAGTAATTCTAGTTCATAGCAGACTGGCTCACAAACCTACAGCATTATCTGTGACTCTTCCACTATATCAACAGATATAGAACTATATCAACAGATCTATATCTTCAGCATATCTATATCAACAGATGAGTTCAGACTTTTCCAGATTTTTCTTCCTATGGACACACCTCCATATTCTGATGCTTTCATAATTACAAGGGAATTTCTATACTAAAAAGGGTTGATATAACTTCATTTTAAAAGTCATTTAGGTATGTTTAGAAGCTCCTTGCCCAATCTGTGCTTACTCATTGTCACCAAGACACAGCATTCTCAACTCCTGCCACAGGTTCAGTAGATGTTACTAAGGGGAATAAATCACATAGGCTTTGTTTCTGGCAGAATTCATTAGGAAAACACATCAATTGTCTCACCTGCCAGTATCAAGTTTAGATGCTTTGCTTTGAGGCTACATAGCGTTATATTGAAAAATGCAGATTCAGATACTGGAGGATTGCTCTGGTGCACACTGACATTCTGGAACCTCTTTACTGCTAAGAGTCTTAGCCTATACCCTTGAAATGAGAAAGCTAGTAGTATCTGTCTTTTGGGGTTATTATAATCAATATTTGTTAATCGTGCATGTATGTGTTGAGTATGTAAGTGCAGGTGCCCAAGGAGCCCAGGGGCATTAGAATCCCTGAGGCTGGAGCTACAGGTGGTTGCAAGCAAACCAATGTGGATGCAAAAGCAGTAAGTGATTTAACCACTGAAACATCTCATCAGCCCCTGAGAGCAAATTAATGTCGGCTCGGAACAGCGCTTCATACGCTACAATTCTTCTCTCAGTATTGTTTCCATGCATGCCTGGCTTTACTGACTTTGGCAATAGTCTCATTAACCTTTCCTTCTATAAGTAAGAGTCCTGAGGTATTAAAATCTTAGTTTGAAATATTCAAGCATTCTGGATTTTTTCTGCAGATAACCTGGTAAAATTATGTGTATACACAGTTGCTCTTCCATTTCTGTAGATTCTACAACTGCTAACTCAACCAATTATGACTCAAATATATTGAGGGAACATTATATATGTAGTAAGCACATATAGACATTTTTATCTTGGTACTCCCTGAGGGACATGGTGTAACAAATATTTGCGTGTATTAACATTGGACTCTATTACGTAATATACTGAAGATAATTTTAAGTATGTGAGAGGCTGCAGGGAGCTTCTGTGCAAACATCACTCTATTTAACATGAGGAACTTAGGTGTCTTCAGATTTTGGTGTGTGGGGTGGAGGGTCCTGGAAGAAATTCCCATGAACAAAGAGGAACATACACACATACACACACACACACACACACACACACACAGAGAGAGAGAGAGAGAGAGAGAGAGAGAGAGAGAGAGAGAGAGAGAGAGCTGTGGATAGTCTACACACCTACAATAAAATGAGGGGTGGACCAAACAGGCTCTACAAGTCAGATGGAGACAGGACAGTCTGGCGCATGGAGAAGAAAGCATCCTGCTTTCCTAAGCTGCTGAAATGAAGACTTCAGCTCCAACACCCAAGTCCTCAGGTAGGAAAGGGAATACCTCATACAGAGTACACGGACAGGCAGAACATGTTTACACAATGCTAATGTAGACAAATGGAAAGCTCAGAATTATACCTCACTACAAATTAATTAGATTAATTAGATCCATATAATTAATACAATTAGTAATGTTATATTACTCTGGTTAGGTGTGTCCTCTCCAAGAGAATGAAAAATGTTCTCTACGAGTGTGTGTGTATGTGTGTGCGCCTCTCTCTCTCTCTCTCTCTCTCTCTCTCTCTCTCTCTCTCACACACACACACACACACACACACACACACTTGGTCAGAAATGTTTTACAACCCTAAAACATTATAATAGTGCATGGAGTCCAGGGCAATAACACATCAATTTCACCATGAACACACCATTAAGAATAGGAGTTTGTAGGACACTCCAGAGACACATAAAATGCAACCCTACTAGGGAAAAATTTTGATAATATAGACTGAAAAATATCCCCACTGCCAAAAAAAGTGCTTATTTCACATTAATCCCAAGTTTAAGTCTGGTCATGATTACACACACACAAAAAAAATGAATGTAGCAAACAGGTTCTGGAGTTTACCTAATGAATAAAACAGACTTAGTGAGGCTCGGGAAAACAACCCTGCAGACGTCCAGGTTCCCAACACCCACTAAATCACGCATCCTCTTGATTACTGGGCCATCGCTGCACACCTTGGAGATGCCGTGGCCTGAGAGCATCCCCCCAAGTTCTGGAACAACTGATGAAATGAATTCTTGGTCACCGAAGACCGGCCCCCAGGCCAGCTGGGCTCTGGCCATTCTGTTCAGCCTCGATGGTTTTCTCTTGGGGAATAATACCATTCCGCCTCTTCATTTTAAAAAACAAATATACCATCATTGTTATACCCACGACAACTAGAAAAAGTGAAGATTTGTTACCCCACCACCACTAAAAGTCTACAGTCACCAATAGCTGAATCAAGAATCTTTGACACTCAAGCAAAGCAACGGAAATTACAGAGCGCAGTGATTAATGTTGACTGTCAGCCTGATAGGACCAGGAGCCACCTAAAAGACAATTTTCTGACTATTTCTATAAGAAAGTTCCTAGAGCAGCTTCACTGAGGGGTAAGAGTCACTTTAAATGTGGACATCCCCATCCCATGGCCGGAGACCTTGGCCTTAGTAAAAAGAACAAGGCCAGCATGGCACCAGAATCCATCTGTTTCTCTTTGGTTCCTAACGAATATGCCATGTGGTCAGCTGACTCACGCTCTTACACCTTCCCCGTCAGGGTGGCCCTCACCCCTTCCACCTGTGAGCCAAAACGAACCTTCCTTTCTAGAAGTAACTTCTGCCAGCTGTCTTTGCCACAAAGTAGTGACATCAACCACCTTTCAGAATCACCCTTTTAGGGTGACAAGCCTCGCCCCGCTGCCCAACAGTTGGAATCCAAAGAGGGCCAACAGCAAAGTTGACAGAAATTATAGGAAAAAGACTTTTCTGATTTCAAAACTACAGTCAAAGTAAAAGTGTTAGTTCCTTTCACATCACTGTATCAAAACACCTTGCAGGAAAACTTTGAAGGACGACAGCTTCTCTAAGATCATGATTTCAGCCCACCACGATGGAGAAGGCATAGAGGTTCAGCTTGGTTCTTGGTGATGGAGGTATATGACAGAGGCTCTGCCCACGATGGCCAACAGGAAGCAGAGAGAGAAAGGGACAGGAAAAAGCAAAGGACAATATATTCAGAGGACCTAGGCTCAACCTCCCGATGTTCTCAGAGCCTCTCCAAAGAGCGATACCAGCTGGGCACCAAGTGTTCAAACCTGAGGTGTGAAACATTTCATAGTTAAACCATTAACAGAAAGCAAGGAGGACACATAAATTCCCCGGGCTCATGTTCACCTAACACCAAGCCCACTACAGCCCATTCCAAGAAGCTCAGGAGAGAAATATTTTCCTTTCTGGTTCTCGCTCCTCCCCGGACTCTGACGATTCCCTTGGCTCTGGTGACAGTATCTCATTCTTATGGCCAAGTTTGTCCTTTGGTAAATGTTGGCGTGTATTTCGAAGGGAATGCAAAGTTCTGATACTCCGCTGAATTTTGTTTTCATCTTGCCTTTCTGGAACGTAAATTAAGAAATGCTGTTAAATGCTTGCTTCTGTCGTGTAATCACAGGGCAGATACCATGCCTGATAATGTTTACACACTGCAAATGGCTTCGCTTCTTATACAGAGGGGGAGAGATGTGTTTAAATGTTTTTTCCTGGCTCATACTTGTAGATCTCTAAAATAGATTTGAATAATTATCCAGCATTACCATCACGACGCTTTCTTGAGTTGTAATTAAAATGCATCGTTTTATTATACTTTCAGTTTTTGCTCTAGAAAATGTTAAATTGTAACTACACATTCAAGTTTAAATTAATGTACTCCTTCAAAAAGTAATTCAAGCCATCTTTTACCTATAAATATTATAATTTGGTGGTAGTGTGTGTGGAACAGGATTCGTATAAATATTTAAATGAATGCATGGAAAACGTTAAACACTTCTACCAAGTTTAAGATTTCATACATATTATTTCAGAAATGATGACAAACATATCAATTTATATTTATCCAAGCTGACAATACAAAATGTGAGTTCCCGTTTGCTAACTCCTCCTGATGCTGAGAAGAGGAGTCTGCTTTCATGAACTTGCATTCCTGACCATCATTTGGCTCCTTAGGCTGATCCACAAGACCATGAGAATTGTGGGAAGGCACTGAGAAGGTGCCGTGAAAGGCAAGAAGATGCCCCTGACCACTAGTTTCTGTGAGCATAGGAGGCATGGGATTTATGAAACATTTCATTCTAGAGTACCAAGTAGACCCAGGAAAGAACCAGGGATTTTCTTGTAGACAGAGAATATTAGCAGGCTTAAGTGTCTTTAGGTTGGAAGGACAGATATCCCACGTGTACAAGCAGTAATGTGAACTATCTAAGGGACTTGAGGTTGGGAGGTGAGAGTGAACGTGAAGACTTGGATAGGTTCTGCTTGAACCTCAAGTACCAATCAAAATGATGGTGCCTTTTGTTTTTTGTTTTTTTCTCCTGCTCACTTGTGTTATTCTAGCTTATGCCCATGCTTTGCCTGGACAGGGAATGGGAAAGCTGACAACCTCTAAGGCACTTCCCAAAGAGCTGTGCTAGTTTCAAAGTTCCAAGGAAAGAAGATGATCATATTGAACTCGTCCAGGGAGGTTGAGGCACCAGATGGCAGTGTACGCTTGCATCAGAACTCAAGGGAATTTTGAATAGGCACACCCTGAGTCACTACCTGAATAAAGGTGACTGTGGTCAACACCACTCATCACTGGAAAAGCCCCTAAGCACATCATTGTCACTGGCTAACACTGTGTGCATCTCTGTGGTGGCACACCCAACAGCTGACTTACAAACTAAGAGAGGCTTATTTCTTATAACTCTGGAAGCTCAATATCCAAAGTCTGGCAGGAGGGGTCCTGGTTGACTTCTGCAAGGTTGGAATAAAATGGCAGGAATGTGTGTCACAACGGTCTGTCACACCGCTGGAGGATGGAAGAAGAGACAGAAGACAGTTCGGTTCCCACAGTTCTCTTTGAGGTACACCTCTAGTGACTTAAAGACCTTCTTCAAGGCCTCATCACTCAACAGCCTCTCCCAATAGCACCACCCCGGAACAAAATCTTTCCTTATAGACCTCTGGAGGTCACTCAACGGTGAAGCCCTGAGCCACGACTGCATAATTCACTCAAGTAGCTTGGGCGATAGCTTCTGGGACCTCTGCCATTGCCCTGCAACACAGTACAGTTGCTGCCACGTGAGACACAGAGAGGCTTTGATGGGCGTAAACAAGTCTGGACGCTCTCAGAGTCTAGGTCACCCTTTCCCTCTGGTTAAGGCTTGGCACATCTATTGAAGAATTCTTAGACAGAAGAAAAACATGCAACGCTTAAAGTCAAGACCTCTTGAATCAGAGGAGATAAGTGCACATGTTAACCCTCTCTACAGAGGCCATATTAGCTTGGGACTTTCTGAGGGTCACTCAACCTCCATGACTTATATCTGTTCTCTGCAAAGGCATTTCAAAAGATCTTTCCCTACAATGTGACGTGATAGTCAGTTTGTTTCTGTGGCAAACTACCCACGAAGAGCAACTTGAAGGAGGGAAGGCTAACTTAGGTTGAGTTTCTCAGTGTTTCAGCCAATGGTCCCCTTAACCCACCTCTGTGGGTCTTGGTGAGACAGAACATCAGGTCAGGGAGCATGGAGCACAGAAAAAATGGCTCACATCATGTCAGAAAGAGTAGATGAGGCAAGAGAGAAGAAAGGAAGAGGAGTGGGAGGGAGAGGAAGGAAGGAAGAAAAGAAGGAAGGAAGGAAGGAAGGAAGGAAGGAAGGAAGGAAGGAAGGAAGGAAGGGACAAGATACTGCCCTCAGAACTTGCTGCAAAGACCACTCCTATAAACCAGATTCCAACGCCTCCATTTCTGTCACCCCCTCAATAGCCCACCAAATTATGAGCCCATAACTTGCAGAGCCTCCCCTATGCAGAGGCCCCTGGACATCGCTGCCCTGGGGACCAGCAGTCAGCGAGCAGGCAGAGCTCCCTGCCTGCCTTCACTGACTTTCATTCTAGTGAAAAGGGTACTATAAGATCTCACACCTCAATTTTGTTCGAAGAAGAAGAAGAAGAAGAAGAAGAAGAAGAAGAAGAAGAAGAAGAAGAAGAAGAAGAAGAAGAAGAAGAAGAAGTAGAAGAAAAGCAATGCATTTGAATAATTTGCACCATGCTGGCATTTTAAAAGCACTTTAGAAATACTAGCAGTTAGTGTGGTTGTTATTATCCTGGTCTATATTATTTAGTTAGGGAGCACACAGTAGGCTCTTCACTCTGTGTCCCCTCTCCTTGCCTGTGACAGTGGATTTTGCATTATATTCCCTCAGCAGTACAATAAAGTAAGATGAAACTGGGTTCTAACACAAACAATGAGATACACCAATAACCCAGTATTGACCACACATCCAGCCTATTCATCTGTATACTGCACTGTCCAATCTCACCCTCCTAGATAAAGACAGATACACGGAAACTTGTAGATATGAATGTGTTCCAAACACCAGTGGACATCGGCAATAAAATTAATGTGTGTTTTAGGATGGGGCAGTATTTGACATCTAATAATTAACAATGTTTATAGCCTTAATTTAAACAACAAAATAGAACATTAGAGTCTGAAGTTGGAAATCTAGAAAGTTATAAATTTGGGGGGGGATGTAGGTGAATCTATTTAAGGTTAGCAAGTAATACTGACTACTATTAACTAGTAATATATTTCATTTCACTTTGCTTCTACTCCTGTTTGATTTTTTAAAGATTTATTTCTGTGTGTATAAGGATGTTTTGTCTCAATGTACATCTGCGCACCAGAGGAGGACATTGGACCCCATGGGACTTCAGATATAGATAGTAGTGCCAAGTGGGTCCTGGGAATTGAATTCTTAACTGCTGAGCCATCTCTCCAGCCTTGCTTGGTTTGTAAGATGTGCTGTGATGTCAAAGACAGTAAGTTTTTTTTTCTGTTTGTGTGTTTGTTCATTTGTTTGTGTTTAGAAAACCTAATTGAATTTCAAACGTTCTGAGGCACATACTGAAGCTGTGAATTCAGAAAGACCTTGAAGTTAAAACAGTGTTCTCCATTGTAATCCGTTCACAGTCTTGCTAAACCTTAATCTAACAATAGAGGATTAAGCTCAGCTATTCCAATGATCAAAATAAATATCACTAAAAAAATGTGAATCAGCCAACCTCCCCAAAAAATGTGAATCAACCTCCCCAAAAGCAAATGCATAGACATTCAGTTACATGGAAAGGCAAGGTTTGGGGGTCACCACACTCAGATCAGGGAAGTAGAGATAGTTAAATTCTTCGTGCCTCCCATGATACTATTCAAGACTGAAAAATTATCTAAGAGCTTAAGGTTGTGATCACATGGAAAATTCTAGACTCCTGAAAACTCTCACCAGCAGCTGGCTAAACACAAAGGAGTGCCTATAATGTTGAGGATGAGGCCAAAAAGAAACGCTATGTGGACAAAGGGCTCCCATCCCACAGGGACTTACCCTTGTCATCCATGAAAAATCTGGAATCTGTGACTTATGGGAACTCATATTTCCAGCTGTGGAGACAAAAGCTGTTGGATATTCTTCATCAGAAACATTTCAAGTACTTGTTTACAAGTACAGAATTTAAAATACATCTCTCAAAACTGTTTCCTTAGAGAAAATTCCCACTTAAAAAATCTATAGTGTTTACAAAAATCAGAAATGAATATGAGCTAAGATGAAGTACTTTACACATGTGGCACTACCTGCCCAGAATGGGCACAGCAGCATGTGGGCTCATCATACAGATTTCAGACCATGTGGCCTCAAGGAGGATCTCACATGCAGCTTCTCAGAAATGCAGAAGACTGGGGTAACCCAAAGAAGGCAGAACCCACACCAAGTCACAGAGAGTTACACAACCACATTAGGTTTTTCTCAAGTAAAACCAAACAATAACAAAATCCCAAATAAACCAGATAACCAACTGCTAGTCAGCCAACCAGCCATGCAGCAACCAACCCAACCAACCAGCCATCCAGCCATCCAGCCAACCAATCAAATAACCAACCAGCTAGCCAGCCTGCCTGCCAGCTAATCAACAAAATAGTCAACCAACCAACTAGTCAGCCAGCCAACCAACCAGCCAGCCAGCCAGTCAACTCCCAGAGAATTGCAGTCTCAGAAGCATTTCATCTCATTTCCTTTTGTTTCTTTAGAAGGGACTGGATTCCACAGGAGATTGACAAGGGTTATAATAAATTAGGCTAGTCATGGAAAGCTTCTGCAGGGAGAAGGGATGCACTCAACCTGCCTTTCTCATGGTGTCCAGAGCAGATCTACCATGTCTGGGCTCCTGCTGATGACCAGGGAAGAAATGGCCTTGGAAAACCCTAAGCAAATATCCCAGAACAAAGAAAAGGAAGGCTGGTGAGAGGGAGAGGTGATCTGGCCCACCAGGAAGCTCTTCTGAGTACAACTTGGGCCCTTTCTGAGACCTGCTGTCACTGTATACTGAGGGAGCATCCATCTTTTCATCTGCTGTGTTAGCTGTGGCCAAGTCCCCTCTGATCCTTTTGAATTCCATCCAACCTGCCCAGTCACTGTGCTGTGTCCTGGCCAGTTGGGATGTTCTGCCGGGAAGAATGCTGGGTTGTGTGGATGGGCTGCTCTTGGGCTGAAGAGTAGCAGGTCCTGTAGCTGGAGTGTTCCCTGCTAGGAATGCTTTGTTGGGCTGGGCAGGTTGAGGGTACCACAGTGCAGCAGAAGCATCAATGTCAGAGGCTTCACTGCTAGAGTCTAAGCTCTTGGCTGAGAGACAAAGGGGGATAGAAAAGTTCCTTGCAGGAAGGGACATTATCCAGGAACATTTTGATCAGAGGCAGTACAACTTGCCACATGAAAGAAAACCTTTACTAAGTTAGAATCTTGCTGTGCTAGGGCAATGAAAATATTTGTTAAATAATCTTCATCTCATGCTTCAGTTGCATCATTTTATCAAGCCACCAAGGCTGTGAACATTCTTCCCTTATCTGGACACCAGTCCTCCACACGAAGACCTGTTTGCATGCTGTGAGGACAGCTGTCTTGTTTATAATCTTCTTTGTCTGTCTTTATCAAACTTTTCAGCTGTGTGGATCATTTCCCATTCCCAGACGTTCCATTTAATGAACCTTCTCCAAGAGGTCCGCTAGGATGACCTATCTTCCTGGAAGAGGCCAAGGTTCTCACTTTAGGATACTTGAAGAATTAATCAGCAGTCACATAGAAAATGACAGTGTACAGGCTCTGTCCCTAAGGATTTGGACAGGAGAACCTCAAGAAGCTTGTAATTTTCCTAGCAAATATACATCACTCATAGCAGCCTGCAATCTAAGTATGGAATCCATTACAATAATACCAGACTCTGATAACTGCCTCCCACCTGGTGTGTCCTGTCTTTCCTATTACAACAGATCTGTATATGTACTGGGAAAGCTGTGTGGCATATATCAACCAGTAACCTAGCAGTCACCCAGAGATTGTCCTCGGAAAATTGGAAAATATCATTCCAGCTTCAAAATGGCATGGCCATTCCAAGTTGCAGGGTCACACTGGTAAATCTTCCCCAAGTTCAGACCTCACCCTGGCATGGCCACCAAATAGTCTGGAGACTTATGCTGCCCTCACTGGGTTTACAGTAGAGAGAGTGAACCTCCCACATACACCCTAACTGGCCAATCCTAGATAGAGTATTCTGACCTCCCCAAAACCTCAGTTTCTAAAACTTGGGCAAATGTTGGAGAATTGTGGCAACTCAGTTGTTCTCATGAAACTAATATACACCACTAAGTGCAAAGCCATGAGAAGGAAGCCAAACCAGGAATAGTTTTTAAGAGCATCAAAGATGGATAGGAAGAAAGTCAAGACAAATAAAACAGGAAATCCCAAAGGTTGATTACTCAATTCACAAAAGTGTTTGAGCTCTTAATGGATGTAAAATCCATCTTAGGCTCTCGGAGGAAGAGGAGCAGAGCTGGGGGCCGATGGCATGTACTGGAATTTGGGAGCGAAGGTAATGAGGTAACCACCCCTCTCTCTGGGTTTCCCAAACAGTGCACACAGCCCACTCAAGTTCTGGTCACTCTGCCATGTCTTACCTCTTGGTCTACTTTGCTTCCTTCCCACTGGGTGAATGCTTCAGCAGTGGGCCCACCCTTATGCACGACTCTGTTGGCGTCCATGCTAGGCTCAAGGAAGAGTTCAAGAGAGCTGGGAAGTAGAGTACAGGGTGTATTCTCAGACAGCGGCATGTGAAGAATTTTGGACAAGGATGTGAAGAGACAATGATCATACAACCAGGGGAGCCGGGGACTCCAATGACTCACTTACAGAAATGGTCAGCAAAATGAATCTGGGTATCAGTCAGGATGATAGGACATCACAGCCTGCCCACGAGGCCTGGGTGCTAACCTTTGTCTCTCTAAAGCCAGCATCCTCAGCCACACAGATAGAATAAGAACCTCCATGCCAGTTAAGTACACAAGAGACTGAATATCAGATGCACTCAGCTCTCTCAGTGCTTGGCAGAACACTGGCACAGGTGTGCCTACCTGCCCACTAGAGAGTGAACTCCATGAGGGATAGGATTTCACATTCTGTTTCTTCTTGGGTTGTGAGTCGTCAGAATGTAATGGTCCTTGTAACAAGGGCTCAATAAATAACTGATGAAGGGAAGTAGGGGTATTCTGTTCTATTTTATTGTTTTCGTGTCCTTTATAGATTCTTGTCAGACAGAAACAAAAGTGAGTGGTGTCAGAACTGAAAATCTTGATATTGTCTTCTTAAAAAATCCCAGGGTGACTTGAGAAAAGAAGGAATGGTGACTGTGATCTAACAGGGGATGTATTTCCCTACCTTTCTTCCCCTCCTGCAATCTTTCTTTCCTGTCTTTTCAATTTTATCATAGAGAAAATTCAAATGAAAAGTTGATAACATTTTTAAGATTTATTTCTATTAGCTTTAAAGACTGTGTACCACGTGTGTATCACGTGTGTGTGTGTGTGTGTGTGTGTGTGTGTGTGTGTGTCTGTGTCTTGGTATGTACATATGAATGTACCCATGGAGTCCAAAAGAGGATGCTGGATCCTCTGGAGCTGAAGTTAAAGGCTTTTGCAAGCTCCCTGATGTGGGTTCTGGGAACAGAACTCAGGTTCTCTGGAAGAGCAGTATGAGCTCTTAACTCCCAAGATCTCTCTCCAGGCCCAGAGTGTTATCTTGGTAATTACAATACCTCATACACTGAGGCTCAGTATATACTTTAATGGGTTTTGTGCTACTTATGATAGACTCACATGACTACAGAGACTGACTGCAGAGCAATGGTCAACCTAACGGCCAAGAAGGCACATGAATAGGAAAACAGTATTGGGAGGGTGTCCAGCATGGCATTGTTCCTGTCAATGACCCTGAGAAGATGTCCAGTGCCCGTGAGCTGCTCAAATATTGGGTACCAGCACCATGCACAGCGTGATTAACAGTGGTCAACCAAGCCAGCTCGGAGCTTATGTCCTCAGGAGCTGAGCCACGCTACAAGATAGCCGTCCCTGAGAGGACAGCACCACCACAGGTCAGATGGCAAGAGCTGAGAACCCTGAAAGGGTCAAACTAACTCCCCAGTGAACTGACTCTCAAGTGCACAAACTCCCCTTCTTAAACTCTGAGACATTTGTTTTAGAGTCTGATATCATGAGCTTGAAGCCCAAGGGGTCATGGTCTGATCTCAGATTCACCTGTTTCCTGTGTGCTACATGGAGGTGTGTGTGTCTCCTATGTGCCACAAGGCAGTGTACATGTATCCTGTGTGCTACAAGGCAGTGTACATGTATCCTGTGTGCTACAAGGAGGTGTGCATGTCTTCTGTGTGCTACATGGAGGTTTGTATGTGTTCTATTATAGTGGAGAGGCGCTTCCACAGACGAAAATTCTTCCGCAAAGGTAAAAGCCTCCATTCATTCACATCAGCAGCTTTAAAATATGCATGTGTTTAAATATATTCCTCAATTTCTGAGCTGTTTTTTTTTAACAGATGTGTAAAGGGAACTGAAGAAAAGCAAGGGCTTCATTATTGTTTCCTTCCATATTAGACTACATCTCCCCAAAGAACGCTCTGTGGCCGTGGGGAAGGTGGCAGAGAATGACGGCATCATTTTCCCGTGCTACCACCCAGTCAGTTGTTTCTTTCTGCGTGCCTCACTTCCAGGTGCCACGCTATTGACCACTGACGAGGATTCTTTAAAAGAAAATGATCATACTGGCGGCACTGGGGTAAAACTCAGGGAGCAGCTGAACCCTGCGATACAGGGAGCTGGCTGTGGATTCCGAGCACTGTGCTGAACTCAAATTTCAGATCCCAGTTTATAGGGAACAAAATCAGTTGCTACCACTGAAGCTTCTAAGGAATCCTATCAAAGACGGTTCCTCCCTGGGATGGTGGCGCTAAGGAACCCGCTACCCTGGGTTTTTTCCTTTGGAGCCCAGGTTAAAATAAGTAAGTTTTCCATCCAAATGTCCCAGAGGTGAAGAAGAGACACTTGAAGCACAACTGGTGGGTGTGCTCCCTTTCAGCCACAGAGAGTTTGCCAATTCTTTCTCTAAAAAAAAAAAAAAAGGTATTGTTGGGGGGGGGAGGGGGAAGGAGAGCTCCTTGCATTGCTGCAGTTTCCTGAAACCAGGAACTTCACAAAGCCCATATCCTGCTTTTGGTATCCTTTGACAGTCTCAATTGGGGTGAAGGTCAAGGATTTCCCCGGGGCAACTTGCAAATGCTGTGCCAAGCTTTTGCTTCAGATCGGGGAATGGAGAAGAAGAGCAGACTACATTCACTCCCAGGGAAATAATGGTCAACTGCCTGGAAGACGGGGCTGTAGGGCTTGTGAAATGGCTGAACTACTACAGGCTTGATTTCTGAGCCTCCCCCTGCACCACACACCTGTATCCCCCCACACAGCACAGACCGTTTTCCTCCCTCCCCACCACACGCCTGGAATTGCAGGCATTGTACTCTTCCTGCCTGCTCTCCCTGGTTATGTTTGTGCCTTGGCTTCAAGAGCCAAGTCCAGTTTACTTCCTTCTATGCAGTTATCCCAAGATTTTGAGCCTGTTGGGGGAAGCTCATTTTTATTATCATAAATTTGAGCAGCATCTGGTTCTGTACTATTTCAAATTTAGAATTCCAGTTAAACACAGAATGAAAACAAAGAGATAAAACGTAGTCTGCGCAACTAAGTACGAACGGGTCTTAGCCACATTCCATAGATTATTTTGATTTAGTTTTAAGAAAATGCTATATTAAATCACTCTAATGAGCTGTTCCTGCCCAGTCTCAGCACAAGGTCATTAGGTACAAGACAACCCTTGCTGAGATCTCCACTATTTCTCATCGGAGATGTCCCTGAAAGGGCCTGGTGGTTTCCCGTAGCAAGGCAATCTAGAAGGAAGCGAGCAGGCCATTGGGCAGGCATCTGGGGGCGTGTCTGCAGGCACTGGAGGCTCCAGGGCAGTAGGCACAGGTCTCAAACACAGAGGGGGCACCTCCCCTTGCTTCTGCTCTCTCAGATCCTGCATTTCATGGGCACCGCTTCCACGTGCTTCCTTGCAGGGGAAGAAAGAAAACCCTGAAATTAACACGCATGTGTGTAATATGTCATTGAATGAGTTGTGGTATGTTTTAGGGTAACAGCTGTCTTTTTAATTAATGAGAGATACACATAGAGGACACTCACAGATATTGAAGCACACATTGCATTCCCCCATGGCAGACCAGCAGCTCTCTCGGTTTGTGAGCAATACAGACAGCAAGGTGAACATGACCAGGTATCTGAACGTGACTGGCTTAGAGTTATGGTGGTGTGATATGCTAATTATACAGAAACAGCTCCTGTTCTGCCTTCCAATTAGGGGTCTGAACACTTTCGTCAGTATTTTACACCATTGTTAGTGTGGCTAATTATTTATCTTGGATGTACTTTCTGTGAAAGCTGGTATTCAGGTAAATGGTGAGTAGGTAGATTCCCATCCAATACTGGATGGACCAAAGCAGGCTTCAGACAAGGCTCTAAGGCACAAAGTCCAAGGTAACACGTTGCGTGCAGCACAAAGTCCAACATAACACGTTGCATGCAACACAGAGTCCAAGGTAACATGTTGCGTGCAGCACAGAGTCCAGGGTAACATGTATGCGTGCAGTACAGAGTCCAAGGTAACATATATGCATGCAGCACAGACTCCAAGGTAACACATATGCATGCAGCACAGACTCCAAGGTAACACGCATGCGTGCAGCACTGTTGTCAGCAGAAGAAAGCGTTACTTTGAAAATCTTGATGTGAGGACCGCTAGGCCACTCGGCCATTATGGAAGCACTTGCCAGCCAGTGCAGGCCACTCTAAATGGCACTGAATCTCCAGCACACCTCAGAGGCCTGTCGGGAGACACCTAGACACAGTCATCAAATCTAACACAAGCCCTCCCGCCTAGGAGCCTAGCAAGGTCAAAGATATTCTTGTGCGGGTCTGGAGACCTAACATGGGATTTACTGGGAATAAAGCTGATTTATATTGCTAAGCCAGTGAGTTAGAAGACTTTGCTGGTTGATGTTATTTGCGAAGTCTTATCTGTGGAATGCTTACTCATGTTTTTTTTTTTTTAATTTTATGGCTGCTGTCTCTTAACCAAATAACATCTGTGTACTCTGGGGTGTTGAAGAGCACACCCCAGTACAGCGGTAGGATGTACGTCTGCCATCCGTGGTCAAATCTTTACCACTGTCAACGCTAACAGAATGTAATGAGATTGAGGGGGAGCTTTACTGACGAGGGCAGTCCCGAGTCACTCGTGGGAAATGGGTTTGTGGGTAAAGTTATTCTACAGCTGTCTCTGGCTCCATGGAGACATTCCAAGATGAGGAGAATCAACTCTGGCAGACGGATTAAGAAAAACCAGACAAGACCCTCCTCTGTTGGCACAGACGTCACAGGGCTTCGCTTTTGCCAGGCCCTGCGTGATGGGCAGCCACAGGGCCACCTCCCTTATGCTATAGATGAGGAAGTGTGGGTGCTGGAGCTGGGGATGGCCCAGCCAAGCCTTGTCACAGGAGGATAAATCAGTTGCTCACAGACCAAGCAATGTGTAAGGATTAAAAGCGGACTGCTTTGGTACACAGGGGTGCCATCATACCTCAGAAGTTACATGGAAGCACTCTTTAAGAACCCGGGAATCAGAGCTTCAAGTCAATACACTGTGCTCAGAGCCAAACAAAGCAAAGCCTCAGGAATGAGGAGGGCTTCCTAATGACAAGGAGAGTGTCTGAATGGAAGGCCTACCGTCCTGCCTTGTGGGAGCGCACAGCTCTGCACTAAGGGAGTGTACTAAGTATTTCCGGGAAAGGGGGAAGGGAGACGAAGTGGAAGAGAATGGAAGGAGGGGGAGAAGTATTTACGAAGGTGGGAGGGAGGACTACTGCAAAACTCATCTAAGCTCCAGTCCTGGGTAGGGATCGTCCGTGCCCTGGACCAAGAGCTTGCTCTGCAGTACAGGTGTGTCTCATTATGTAGCCAGGCAGTAGGGTGAACCAATTCAGGGCTCTTGTTCTGCCCACCAGTTCCCCGAGCATCCTTCTGATGGTTTCACGTCCCAAGTAGCTGTCTACAGGGAGAGGAGGCGTTGCTCAGGATGAAGCAAACATCTGGTCAGCCTGACACTTATATTACTCACTGTAAATTAATGAACTGGCACTCGGGTTTCCCGTGTCGGTCTCCTGCGAGATGTGTTGACACCAGCCAGTGTTCTTCAGCCGGCGCCACTCTGTGACCGAAAAATTCAAGCCAGTGCATTGAGAGTCCTGCCCTGAACCTGGCCGGAGGGTCACTCAACAAAGTTTCCGGAAGCTTTAAGTTAAATATCATCTGTGAAGATGAACACATAAATAATATTCTTTTCAAGTGCTGACCGTAAATTTTTGAGGTGGTACGATGTGAATCAGACCTTAGGTTGGCTGTTGGGATTTGGGGGGGACTCTATGAATCACTGATTGACCCCCAAACAAATAAAGAAGGGGCATAGGGACACCCAAGACCCCAGAGCCTCAAACCTGTCATGATGAGGCAGGAAGTGGACTAGGGCCTCTGTACTAATGAAGAACTACCTGATACACATTGAGGAACAGAGAATCTACGTACCCACACATATCATCCCAGCTCCTGGACAGAGGCAGGTACTGGCCATGAGTTAAAACCCAGGCATGTGAGTTTTAAAACCCAGAGATGTGAGACTGTCTCTGGCAAATGAAATCACTAAATGAGAAGTACAAAGACAGGTCAGAAATGAGAAAGAGCCAAACTGTGAGGCCTGGAACTTTCTACAGAGGCATCTGGCAGGCCTGTGTGTGGTGTGAGGACATGTTGCAGAGGGGACTCAGAACGTGGGGGCACAAAGCACACTGCATGCTCAGCATCAAGTTATAGGAAGCAGGCAAGGAGAAGGCTGTGCCAGAGCAGGGGGGCTTCTGCCTTACAGAGCAACCCTGTGCTTGGAATGCACGGCAAGTTCCCTAGGGGTTGCTGTTCAAGCATGCCAGGTGTCAATGGCAGCCCTGGGGGCTCCAGGGGAAGGGTGGTCAGAATAGCACCTTCCTGGAAACGTCTTGAATTACAGAGCGAGACCCACGGGCACAGAAATAAAGGAAATAACGCAGCTCCCAGGCTAACAGCTCTATTTCCCATTTTCCCATCCATTACCTTCCTTGGATTGAGTCATTCCAATTCCGACAAATCTCACAAAAATTGCAAATGTGGTTCTCTCTGACTGCCAGGTGGATAGTTTCCCCGTGCTATTTAGTTTACCTCAGTTGGGATATGGGGTCCGAATTGCATACATTTTCTTCATTAGGGGTGACTGGTGAATGATGAGGGCCCTGCCACTCCAGGGAGTGTGGCCTCGTTGGGTGCCTGCCACGTCCAGGAATCACTCATGGCTGTCTGTTGGTGGGAGCAGAAGTAAATCACACCCATAGACAATAACACAGGAGGGGCAGTGCCTGAGGGAGGGAGGGGGTAATACCTGAGTCATTTCATGTGCTATTTCCAGGGGGTGGCGAAAAAGAGTACTTGGGAAATACAAAGACATTTGATAATTCTGAACAGCTCATTAAGTTACCCGGCTCATTCCCAAACAGAAAGAGCTTTCCAAATCTGCATTCATATTGCTAAGGGGAAGCATCAGGAACCACTCCTGCACAGATTTTTGGCCAGCATCAGGATGCTTTTTTTTTTTTTCTGAAGACATTCTCTTTATTGCCTGCTGCTCGCTGCTCCACAACACTTGACAAATTCACGGTTCTTAAAAGCCCCCATAAATGTTTTGTAAATTGCTCCGTTTTATCAGGGAGTTCTGCGAGCCTTGTCCCTGAGAGTCACCGTGTTTCCATTCTCCACTCCGTGTTTATCTTTATTTTTATGCATTTTCCAAACCGAAAGCCTGTCATTATTAGGATCTGCATTCTCGTTATCGCCGCAACGTTACCCACACGGAAGAGCCCCATCTGCAAGCTGGAAATTCCCACAAAGTCTGAAGGTTCTCACTACTCCCAACAAACTCATAAAAAAGGGGGATCGACAAAGCCAGACACCCCAGCCTTGTCTCATTGTGCCTGGAAATATGCAAACCCGTGTGCTCCCTTCTCGGAAGCAAGTGGTTTATGCTAAAGCAAGAGCTGAAATGGGACTGGATTAGAGGCAGAGGGAAGCCAGAGAGTTCCATTTACACGGGAGCAATTTCCGGGTCTGTGGGTGTGGGAGAGGCGAAAGGAAAGGGGACAGGAGAGAGAACTGAGCAGTGATGGAGGGTGGGGGAGCAGCCCGGAGGAAGCACAGTGAGTTAGTAAAATTGCACTAGAGACCTGAAAATATAGACCTGTTTGGGATATTAATCCCCACAGCTGCAAGAAGGAGGCCAGCCGATTGAAACTTGCTTGGAAGACTTTCCTGGACAAGTTCTATTAAAAATGAGATAGTGTACTGTAAATATAGCCCCGTGTGTTCCGGCATTTTGTCAGTGCTCCGGTACCTGATTCATTCCCAATAGTACAATCCACTGGATATTATACCGGGTCTGTAAGGAGCAGCCGGCACACGTTTCCATCACTCAGAACGGCCACCTCTTTAAGCACGGGCATGTAAATGAAATATCTCCTCCCGTCAAGCCCACCTTGGGCCTGGTACCCAGCAGAGGCTGACACGCTGCAGTTTGTAGCGGGAATAGGAGCCTATGCTAATGACGCGTATCAATCCCTGCGTTCGCACTCAACCTTAATACCGACAAGAAGCCAGGTCAACTGCACGGCATCCACTTTAAGAGAAAAAAAGAAATCCAACGAGAAACCAATTTTCCTTGAAGAACTGCTGGCCCGTGTTTAATTCCTACCCTGAAAGTCCACTGTTCAGAGATTATTTAATAATTGCAGTCAGGACTGGCTGGGTGATCACACCGAAGTAATACTTCTCCTTCTCCAATCTTGCAGCCAGTCTTCGGGGTGATCTCTAAAATATTTCACAGTACTTTGGAAAGTACCTGGACTTTTTGGGGGTGTTCATGGTTATTCAGAAGAAAATCCTCCTCAAGTGACATGGGGGGGTGAGTATCTACTTTCAGCCAATGCACTCATCTCGGGGCCGCCCAGGGAAATCTCTGAGCCTTTCTCCGAATTCCTCATTCATTTCCAGGATGGCCACATCTGACGCTAGAGGCATCAGCATTAAATCACAGTGTGGGAGGGAGCAAGCCCTCCCTTCCTAGCTGGATTGAAACTGCTTCACCAGGCATCTCAGGTGCCCAGCCCAGCAGGGGAGATAGTAGTTGCTTAATAGAGACAACTGGTGGCTCAGTCTCCTCGTGGGAGGTCCCAAGCCACTACAGAGCCCGAATTGAGGAGAGAAACTGATTGGCACCAGGAAAAGACTCCACACCTAAGCCTGCTCTATCTTGCTCCCCGCTCCGTGTATAACGAACTGCGGAAGTGTCTTTTGACTCTTGAGAGTCCATGTAGGAGACCCAGGAACATCAGATCTGCCATGGTTAGGGTGACATTGCTTCTCTTTACGTGAGGACAGTTCGGGGGCTGGGGGGCCCCGACAGAGATGGGGCATTTCCAGACCTCGCAGGCTGCAGCCACAGCTAGAGGGCGTGTGAGAGCTACCCTAAAGCACATGGGCTGGAGAGAGCTGTGGGAAAATAGAATGTGACCAAGGAATTAGGAAGTAACCAGGAACGTGGGGTGAAAGGTCACAAGAGTAAACACCCCCCCATTATCCAGGCTACCTCCAATGGGCGGTGGGTACTCGTGGGTGTGCCCAGTACACAAGGGTGAACACGTGAGTACTCTGGCACGAGAGAAATTGGAAACGGACAGGAAGGCATCATCTTTAGGATTGCCTGTCTTCTGGTCATGGCTCCTCCTCAAAATCCCCGGCAACTCTCATCCCTAGCTACCAGAGAGCTCTCACCAGAGGTGGTATCCACCAAAGGACAAGGAGTGCATGGTCACGTGGCCTTACTGTTACCGGATGCGGGTCATATCCTGTGTAAGTCCTTGGACGCTTGGCAGAATTATTACCAGGTTATAAATCCAGGGTTTTAACATTTATAAAGCGCAGTGAACGGCTAAAGCCCGAATGTGGTTTCAGGGGCTGACACTGATGAAGCTGTTTGGGAATAACCTCATTTCCTGATGAGTCAGGGGTGGGTTCCCACAGCCTGCAGTTCCACCAGGGGCTTTAGCCTGGCTAGAGGGGGGCTGGAGAGGGGCTGCCTGGAGCCCACCCAGCCTTTCCATACTCACTTACCACCTGCAGGTGTTCAAATGATAGACCCCCAAAGAGATGTGCCCGTGTTTGACCCCCTAGAACTTACAAATGTAGAAAGAGGCCTCTATGTGGAAAAGGGACTTGGCCTGTTCAAGTTAAACAAAGAGTCACCAGGTGGGATCATTTGAATGATCCATAATCCCACGACAAAGGTCCTTGAAAAGAAAGACAAATAGGATCCAAGTAGAGAGGAGGGCGTAGGATAACAGAAACACAGAGTGGAAAGATGCCCCAGGCCTAGATGTCTTGGAGTACGAGAAGCCAAGAAAGACAGTGGGAGACACTCCCCTGACAGTCTAGAGAGAGCATAGCCTGCCTACAGCTTCACTATGGACTTCTGGTCTCAGAGTCTGTAAATGCCTACTGTTCCCAGATTCACAGCCTGTGGGAAGCAACTATCACACCCTCAGGAGACCCACACCCAACCCGAACTACATTCCCATCACAATAGAGATACATGTAATACATCTGCATTCCGTTAAGTCCCACAGACCTCTGAGTTTTGTGCCCTGGAACATGCCTAGGTCCCAGGGCTGAGGGCTAGTTATCTCCCCAGATTTGTTCACTGACCCCCTACCTGCCAGTGACAGTGTTAGGATAGGATTAGGCTGTGAGCGCAAAGTAACACATGAATGGATTTGGTATCCATTGAAAGAGACCTCACACAGGTTCTGCCCTTTGCTGATACGCTGTGAGGATGTGGAACAGCACACATGCGTGAGCCAGGAGTGGCTCCTTGCCATGCGCTAACTTGGCTGCTATCTTGATCTTACACTTTCCAGTCTCCAATCCCCTCCTCTGTGTGGTGTGGGGTGTGTGTGTGTGTGTGTGTGTGTGTGTGTGTGTGTGATATGTGTGAATGTTTGTTAGTGTAAGCACACACATTGCCACAGTGTGATTATGGAGGTCAGAGTCAACCTCAAGGCAGGCTGACCCTTGCTTTCTAGGTTGCTTTGATACAGTGCTGTTATTCTGCATCTATTCGCACCAGGCTAGAAGTCCAAGAGCTTCTGAGAATGCTCCTGCCTCCATCTACCATCTCTTCATATAAACACTGGGCTTACAGACATGAGCTACCACATGGGTTCTTGGAATCCAAACTCAGGTTGTCACACTTGTATGACAAAGCACTTACCCACTGAGCCATCTCTCTCGCCGGCTTCAGGATGTTTTCCATTAAAAACCCCAAACAACTAAGATACTCATGTACACTTGCTAAATCCCAGTTCCCAAAACCCCAGAATGGCAATGCCATTGATAATGTCCAAAATGACAGTCTGGGCTCAGCTGTGGCTGGACTCTGACAAGGTCAACAGAAGGATTGCTGGTGGATAAGCACAAACTTCCCCTCAGCGTTCCTCAGAAACCTCTGAAACTGGTCTCTGTCTTCCAGAAAGAGCCATTGCTTCTCCTCACTCCCTCTACCTCTGGCAAACAGGGCACCTAGTTCCCTCATGGCACCAACCTGTAGCACATATCAAAGCCCCCGTGTTAAAGGGTATGCTCAGCTTACACACCTGTCTCCACCCTGCTCTCTTAAAAACCAGTGAGAATTTCCCCTGCCTTTTGCCACCCTCTCTTCCTCCTGGGAGGTAGCCATGGCATCTTTGAGCCTCTCCCCCCATAAACTTTCTGTCCATACATGGAGTCTTCTAACTTGGTTGCTTCATCATGCCCTCACTGTCAACACCTAAGTTTAATTCCCAAACAGGAATATTAATTTCCCAGTCCATGTTCCCGTTTTGCACCTCTGTTTTGGTTACTTTCCATTGTCACAACAAAACGCCATGATTGTCTTAGGTAGGGTTTCTATTGCTGCGAAGAGACACCATGACTACAGAAACTCTTATAAAGCAAAACATTTTGGGGGGTGGCTTACAGTTTCAGAGGTTCAGTCCATTATCAACATGATGGAACATGGTGGTGTGCTGGCAAACATGGTACTGGAGAAATAACTGAGTTCTGTATCTTGCAAAGGCAGCAGGAAGTGAACTGAGACAGTGTGTGGTATCTTGAGCATAAGAGACCTCAAAGCCCACCCTCACAGTGACCACTTTCTCTATCAAGGCTCCACCTACTTCAGCAAGGCCACACCCTGAATAGTGCCACTCCCCCTGAGCTTATGGAGGCTAACATTCAAACTATCACAATGACCCAGGCACCTTGTAAAATAAAATATTTCATTTGGGTTTTACGGTTTCAGAAGGCTGTTGGGGAGCACGGTGGCAGGCAGACATGGAACTGATACAGCAATTGAGAGCTTCTGTCTTGAGACAATCAGCACGAGGCAGAGAAAGCTAACTGGAAATGGCATAGGCTTTTGAAACTCAAAGTCTGTCATCAGTGACATACTTCCCCCAACAAGGCCACACCTCCTAATCCTTCCTGAACAGTTTCACCAACTGAAGACCAGGTATTCAAACATATGAGTCTATGGGGACCATTCTCTTATATTTTTGGTTGTGAGCCTTGTCTTCAATGGCTAAGTCATATCTCCAGTCCTATGGGGGTCATTGCCATCAAAATCATAACATTCCATTCATTGGACCCCATAAGCTTGTGAACACAGCAAAATGCAAAATGCACTTAGTTCATCTTCAAAAGTCCCTATAGTCTTTCAGTTTCAACACAGTTTAAAAGTCCAAAGTCTGAGACTCAAGGCAATCGTATTTTGTTTATTTTTGAGGTCATGTTTTAATTATATAATTTTCCTCCCCGAAGCCCCTCCCACATACCCCTCCCTGTTCTCCTTCAAATACATGGCCTCTTTTTTCTTCAATTGCAATTACATATACATTTGTGATTGTATATACATGCATATGCTCAAATATAACCAGCTGAGTCCATAACTTGTTTCTTCTGGTATGTAGGTTTTCAGAGCTGACCTTTCAGCAGTAGGCAACAAACTGGCAAGCTCATTCCTGGGGAGAGTCGCTTTTCCCAGCCTTACTTAGTAGAAAGTTTTTATTACTTTTTTGTTTTATGTTTTGTTGTTGAGACATAGTCTCTCTACATAGCTCTGGCTATCCTGGAACTCTTTATGTGGACCAGAACAGCCTAGAACTCACAGAGATCCAGCTGCTTCTGCCCTGCAAGTTAAAGACCTGGGACATCACTCCCAGTGCAAGGCAACCTCTTAATATCAAAATCGAAATTATAAAGGAAAATCAAAATAAAAAAGGAAATTACATAAAATAAAAAAGGAAATTACATGCTTCCAACATACAATGTTATAGAATATACATTACTATTCCAAAAGGGAAAAATAGGAGGGGCTAGTGATAAAATGCTAGACAACAGTGTGTCCAAAACCAAGTAAGGCCAGTTCTAAATTCCGCATTTCTGTATCTGATGTCAAAGGGCTTAGGTGACTCCAACCTTCAGATTTGTTGCCTACAGCACTCTGCAAACATACATGCATCATTCTGAGTGTAAACTCAAAGGTACCAACAATGCTGATTGGTAGCCCTCCTACGTTTAAAAAAAAATCGAATGGCCGCAGCCAGGAAAAGTAACTGGCTTTGATGCTTCGATCCATAAAGATGTAAAACAATACATGCTAACCATGTATTCCCTCAAAGCACACCTTGTCCATATCTCGTGTCCTGTGGATCCTCAACACATCCTCAGATGTGCCTTATCTTGCACGCGAAAGAAATGTTGAAAGGATCGAAGCCTGAGCCCTAGGTCACCTGATCTCGCAGCTCAGCTTGTCATTCTCGCCTGTCGAATGGCTCTCAGCAGCTCCCACTGCAGAGGCAGCTGTGAGGATGGGAGTGGGCAGCTGTGCCAGCCACTGTGTGGCGACGAGACACAGCTGTGTTCCACAGCCATCCCTATGCTCGGACCTATCACGGTACTCAGCACTTCAAGGACAGTTTAGCCCCCCAAGGCCAGCAGTCTTGGAAACTCGTGAAAACGGCTAACCCCTTTCCAGGCCAGGAGATTCAGGCCTCATCATTACTAAACTGTTCTCAACCTTCAAATTTCTAATATTGTGGTACTCAGGGGTTTTATTTGTTTTGCATCTGCAACGTTTAACATTTCTTAAGTTTCCTTTTGGATTTCATTCAACTGTATCCTACTGTTTCTCTTAATTGAGGTGAAATTTCCATAACATAAATGGAGGCATTTCAAAGTGAATCATTTAGTGACATTTAGCACTTTCACAATATTGCACACCTCCTCTATATAGTTCCAAAACGTCTCGCCTCCCCAGAAGGAAATCCTGTACCCATGAACCAGATACCCTGCAATCCCCACGACTCTGGTACCCTGGAAACCACGAATCAGTTTCCCGTCTCTACGTCTCTAATAGTATATTCTGTATATGTCATTGCATAGACTCAGAATATGTAATTATTTTGTGTCCAGTTTCTGATAAACAAGGTTCATCTGTGTTATGACATGCACCAGCCATATTTTCTTTTATGACTGAATAATATTTCATTATGTATAGATTCCAGAATTCACTCACTTAGTATTGATAGGCTCTTGAGAGCCACTTCTGTCCATCGTGAACAACGCATTATGAATATGCATATGTGTGTGTTTTCAGTTCTCCAACCTCCAAGTGGAATTAATTGCTTCATATAGCGAGTCTGTGTAGAGGTTGCCAGGCTCACAGTTCTGTGAACTTGTTGACGGTCTCCTGGTGGCTGCACTATTTTACATTCCCTGCACATGTGGCCTGTGACCTTCAAGTTGGATGTGCTTGATTCTAGATTGTCTATCTGTGCCGGCTGGCCATATGCGTATCTTCTCTTGGGATACGCGTATCCAAGCGCTTTGCCTATTCTATCCATTATTGACAGATAGATGAACATTGTTTATATATTGACAGAACAATACACCTTGTTCGTATATTCAACTTGCGAATCCTTTGTCAAACATATGGTTTACAAATATTTTGTAGTTTTTAAATTTGCTTATTTGCTTAAAATTTTATTTCACATGTTAAGCATGGCCTGCTGCTTCTCTGATTATGCAGCATCTTCCCAAGTGACACTACAGGCCCTGGAGTCCTCACACTCACAGACAGGTGGAGGCTGAATGGGAAATTACTCAGGAAAAACGGCCTGCAAAGTCAGAATAGCTGTTAAGAGTTTCTCGGGATTAAATTCTAGCTTGTCTTACTTAACAACGGCCTAACTCCAGGCTGACTTGAGGACCCTTTTTATCCTAATTTTTTTTCTTGTGCTTAATGGGAACAATCATAGTACACACCTCATCAGGCCACAGAGATACAGCATTTAGCAGGTATACTGTGAACACATGAACTCTCTGTAACATGCTTGATAGTGAAATCTCTTACAAAGTAAACACAGGTCCACAATGCTTATAGCCTCTTCAGCAGTAGATTTAAAGCTGGCACAGCTGATGTGGTCAAGTGCTGTTACCTTTATTGGGAGGTACCTCCCTGCACTGCCTCCTGCTCGGGTTAGCTCTCAGAGGCTTCCCTCCAGCAGGCAGCGAGCGGGTGAGCAGATCCTGGAGCCACAGCTGTGGTCCGGATGGCCAGGTGGTAAGGCCATCATCACACTCCAACAGCCAACAGGTCTTCTCTGCGCCAACTAGAGACTTGCAAAGAATACGGGCAATAATAATAAATTAGCCAACAACCTTAGTAAGCTGTTAATTCGGTATTTCCTGAGTTGCCCTGGTGGTTTTAAAATTTGGCTAAGGAGAGGAAAGAGAAGAAAGGCATCCGGCTCAGCCCAGCCGCATGAGGAACTCTACAGGCATGCCAATTGCAAGGTCTCCCTTGATGATGGAAAGAACAGAGTCAGCAGAACAGGGTCCCACGTGATGTGGTGGTATCCACAGGCATCAACAATAACTCAGAGGTGGAAGGGGAGATCAGGGGCTGCCCATCTATGAAAAATATCCTGTCTAGCACGGCCCTCCTTTCCCCTATCTAAGGCATGGCTGAGGGGCAGAGTAGCCATTCTCACCCTGGGAGAGGCATCTCTAACACAGTTGGGTAAGTGCGGTCCTCCTCCTCAGGACTGAGAAAGGAGAGGTGTGTGATGCTAGGGTTAGCAGAGACATGGCTCTCCTCTCAATGACTACCAAAGTAGTTTCCAAAGTGGCTCAGGGGTAAATGGCCCCTCTTAATCCTTCATGAGGTTGCTAGGTTCCCAGCTAAGGATCTACAGGGCCCTCCCCTTTGTCATTGCCGAGGGGATTTCAGGTTTCTGACTCAGAGGCAGTAATACAAATATAAGAACTGATGTATACACATCAGTGAACTTATCTTCTACTTGGGCAACTGGATCAGACTCTTGAATAAATCTGGAGTTTCCCAACATCCTCTCCTGATGGTGGAGGACTCATACGTAGCTGCAGGGACAATGGGGCATGGCCCAAAATGGTCCAAGTGGTAAAATATTGCTCACAAGTCTCCTCCCTTCTTTCAAAATGTGTAGCATTTATATTTGAGTCCTTGTTGTATAATTTTTTGTTCAGCATTAAAGTATTTTAAACTCTCAGCTGGATGTCCTAGTAGAGGAAAACCTTTTCCTTGTGGTTCTCACACACCTAACACTTGGCCGTCACTCCGGGTCCAACAGTGTGAAGGGGAAAAACCTAAATTTCAAAAAGAAGGAAACTCCAGAAAGAGGTGCTGTGCTCTAAGAGTTTGGGAGGAGGTGGCTCACATTAGAATGGCTCCCACAGGCGCTTATATCTGAATGCTTGCTTACCGCATGGTGTAAGTGTCTGGAAAGACTTTGGAGGTGTGGCCTTTTAGAAGAAGCTGTGTCCCTGGGGGCAGGTTTTGGGGTGTCTAGAAAGATTTACACCCTTCCCAACACTGCTTTCTCTCTTTGTCTTCCCTCTCTTTCTTTGCCTCCAACCTGTGGATCAACATGCAACCACTCAGCTGTTCCTGCCGCATCACGGTCTCTAACCCTCTGAACCCGTACGCCTCAAATTAAATACTTTCCTTTATAAGCTCCCTAGGCCATGGTGTTGTATCATAGCAGAAGAAAAATAATTAAAGCAGAGGCTGGTTATGGATGTAAGGTATGGCAGGCACAGCTCAGTCCTCTAGGACTGGTGGGGATGAGGTAAAAGGAGCAGCCATAAACAGGAACAGACAAAGTTACAGCTGCCAAGAGCAGTCATCTCTTTTCCCGTGAAGCCGTGAGGCCAGCAGCATGCCCAGTTCAAGACCCACTCCTGCAGCAAAGGCCTCAGGCAGGCCGCATCCTCTCTCCGCTCCCTTCACCATCTGTCCTTTCACGTTCACTGATTACCCCTCTCAGCCTGCACCAACCACACTGACCCTGGTTCTGGCCCTGCCCTAGAACCTGCCAGCCAAATACTTCCTCCCAGCTCTTCCCTTAGGTCTACACCAGGATAACCTTATGGCTGCTTTTGCTTTCTCTGTCTCCTTCAGATCTCTGTTCCTGTGATCACCACTTTTAAAAATATAAGCCAGGAATTAATCACCAACCATTTTTCATCTCTTTTTCTACTCGGATCCTCCTGTAGATTCTTCTCACACATCTTTACTATATTATTTGCAATTTATTAATTAACGTATTTGTATGTGCTACGTATGTGTGCTTGCTTGAGTTTATGTGCGCCCTTTACACGCAAGCCTGTGGAGGTCAGAAGACGCAGGATCACCTGAAACAGGAGTTAAAGTTGGTTGTAAGACAACATGCAGATGCTGAGACCTGAACCTGAATCCTCTGTAAAAGCAGGAAGAGCTCTGAACGGGCTAGTTTTATGCCAACTTTACATAAACTAGAGTCATCAGAAATGAATGAACCTCAACTGAGAAAATACATTCACAGGATTGGCCCCTAAGCAAACCTGTAGGGTATTCTTAATTAGTGGCTGATGGGGGAGAGCCCAGCCCATTATGGGCTGATAGGACTGGACTGGCAGTCGTGGATCCTGTAAGAAAGCATGCTGAACAAGCCAGTAAGGAGCACCCCTCCATGGCTTCTGCATCAGCTTGGCCTCCAGGTTCTTGTTCTGCTTGAGTTCCTGCCCTCATTGCTTTCGATGATGAACTGTTATATGGAACAGTGAAAGAAATAAACCCTTTCCCCTTCAAGTTGCTTTGATCATGGTATTTCATCAGAGCAATAGCAACCCCACCTAAGACAAGCTCCAAGCCATTGAGCCATCTCTGCAATCCCTGTGTTTATTATTGATAATTGCCAATATACTCCTGTCTAAGTCACTGGTTCACTTCTGTGAAGAGACCCCATGACCAAGGCAACTCTTATAAAAGAAAGCATTTACTAGGGGGCTTGCTTACCGTTTCAGAGGGGCAGCCCATTATCAGCATGGCAGGGCGCATGGCAGGGAGCATGGCAGGGAGCATGGCATCGAGCATGGCAGGGAGCATGGCAGGGCGCATGGCAGGGAGCATGGCAGGGAGCATGGCAGGGCGCATGGCATCGAGCATGGCAGGGAGCATGGCAGGGCGCATGGCATCGAGCATGGCAGGGAGCATGGCAGGGCGCATGGCAGGGCGCATGGCAGGGAGCATGGCAGGGAGCATGGCAGGGCGCATGGCATCAAGCATGGCAGGGAGCATGGCAGGGCGCATGGCATCGAGCATGGTAGCAGAGCAGTAGTTGAGAGCTGCATCCTGATCCACAAGCAGAGAGAGTCTGGGCCTCATGTGTGAAACCTCAAAAGTCACTTGCAAGAGACACCCTTCCTCCAACTAGGCCCCAAGTCCTTATCTTTCTAACCGTTTCAAAGAGTACCACACTCCCCGGTGACTAAGCATTCAGTCCATGCGGGTGCAAGCCACCACACCTCCTCTCCATCAGTGTTTATTTTCAGTCTGTTTTGTCATCTGAAGGAGTGAACAGGACCTGTAGCTGTCCCCAGATGTGTCACCAATGAAGGATCTCTAGGATCATTTCTGCTTTAGTGCTGTGATGATAACGGCAGCAAACTGCCCACAGGCGTACGGGGAGGAGTGACAATGTGAACAATAAGCAAACCTTCGCACTCCACAACACTTCGACAACAAAAAAGACAAAGACAAAAACAATGTCCAACACCAAGGCAGAAATTCTACACGGATGCACTCAGCGATCTGGGTCTGCCTTGAGAACACAAAATATGGGGTAGGTGTGTGGCTTTCTTTAAAGTGTTTGCTTGGGCCTCATGCGGCCCATAGTTGATGCCAAACATGGCAAGAGAAACAAGTCAGCTGCAATTTTTGTTTAAAATAATAATTGTAAGGTGACAAAAATAATCCCCAGGGGTCTCATGCAGCTGTTACATATCAGCTACTCCTAGAGCAGCGTCTCTTTAGTCTCTACTCCTCTCCCAGCCAGAACAGGAAACA
Source organism: Ondatra zibethicus (assembly GCA_004026605.1). Lineage (NCBI taxonomy): Eukaryota > Metazoa > Chordata > Mammalia > Rodentia > Cricetidae > Ondatra > Ondatra zibethicus. The sequence goes on from PVIU01017076.1 coordinate 37,010, forward strand.
TGACCATACGTGTCGCCACCTTCCCAGCTAGCTTTCAGGAGACGTTCCCCAGTCTCCTCGGCCATCCCTGTCCTCTCTCAGGCCATCAGCAAGAGAAAGCCCTTTTGCTGCCTTCAGGAGCTAACCTCCATCCTTTCCATAGAGCAAGTTCCTAACCAACGACCCTGGCTGCACCAGGCTTCAGGTACCAGCCAGCACCTCCCATCCCTGCTGAAGGCAGTGCTCAGTCCTTCCGCCCTGATCGCTCTACATTGCCATCACAGTCAACCCTGACTCCCACTTGCCAGCCTCATGTATATTAGGAAAGATCGAGGATCTCCAAGATGACGCCACTCAACCCCCTTTCTGCAGATAGGACTCCGTGGAAATGATGTCACCTCCCTCTTCCAATTGTCCCTGTGAGACAATAAAATTAAGATTAAATTCTCTACCTGTTTTTTCCTTACATTAAAATTATGATTTCAATCATTAGGAAAGAGATTACAGCTGGCACCCCTGACTTATTGCAGCCCATTATGAAGCAAGCATCATCCTCCTTCCTGACCAGACATCAAAGGTGTTCTAAACTTGCTTAGGGCTCTCCTTCCTGCCCTTTGCTTTTGAAGCACATTCTACATACCACGAACACACACAACAAATTCCACATGTATAAATGTACATATATAACATGCATATATGCATTTGTATGATGAACTCCATAAGGCAGTCTTTATTATTATTTTAGAAAGTTAAGAAGCTTGAAATTTAGGAAGATAAATGTACAGATTCATCTTGTCCAGTGCATTTATTTGCTTCATTAAGTAAACCCCCTATAATTTCTTACAATGGGTAATATATATGACTTTGTTTTGCTAAATTCTTTACTTCATCTTGATTTTTAAAAGGGTATTTCTCTCTGCAACTTTTTTAAAAGATTTATTTTATCTTTAATTTTGTGTCTTGTGTCTTTATGCCTGTGTGTCTGTGTGTGTGAACACAGGTGCCCGCTGAGGGTCTTCCTGGAGCTGGGAAAATGATGCTGGGAATCAAACTTGATTGCTCCAAAAGCCATCTCTCCAGACCTGTGGTTTTTTGTTATAATTCTCCCATTCAAGTTCATGGTATGTAACTCCATCATCTTCTGAATTTCACAGTATCTGTTGAAAATCCAGTTTAAAGTCTTGTTGCTGAGCCCATTTCAATCTGGATATGTCATATCTCCTCTTCTCCATGTTAAAGTTCACTGGAACCTAGAATTCTCAGCATGATTGCCTTTAGATATGCTGAGTTTTGTTGAGCTTTCAAGTCAATTTTTAAAATCCTTAGTCCTCTGGTTTCAAATACTTCTTTTTCATTATTTCCCATGGGTACCCTTGTACTGATCCCAAGTCTGAATTTTAATTTTTCAGTTGCATTTTCCATCTTGGATTTTAAAAAATAGTTCTCACTTTTTATTAAGTGTGTGTGCACGTGCATGTGTACATGCACTTGTGTGTGTGTGCGCACACATATGAGTGCAAGCCACAATGTGCGTGTGGAGGTCAGAGGATAACTTTTGGAAGTCAGTTCTCCCCTTCCACCCTGTGGTAGTCAGGTATTGAACTCAGATCAATAAGCTTGGCAGCGAGTGCCCTCAAACAGTGAGCCGTCTTGCCAGCCTGTTGTGGGATATTGTATTCTTTTGGCTTTTTGGGGGGCCGACCACCTAACTCCCAAATAAATCACACAGGGAGGTTTAATTCTTAGTCATGAATGTCTGGCCTTAGCTTTGCTTGTTTCTTGCTAGCTTTTCTTAAATTATTCCAATACCTTTTGCCTCTGGGCTCTTATCTTTCTTTATTTCTGAATAAATAACTTTTTCTAATTTCTTCTTTCTCTGTGGCTTTCTGCATAGCTAGGTGGCCCCTAATGTCCTCCTCCTCTTGTTCTCTCATTGGTCCTTCTTTATCCTCTCTCCCTGCCAGCCCCACTGCTGTGGGACAATGGTCTGTACCCTGTCACTGGTATTATTTTTAATAAAATGTTGATTGGCCAGTAGCCAGACAGGAAATATAGGCGGGATGACCAGACAGGAACTACAGGCAGGGCAATGAAAACAGGAGAATTCTGGGAAGAGGGAAGTTTCAGTCTGCAGTCATCACCCAGACAGAGAGGAAGCCAGACACGGAGGAAGCAAGATGTGACTGCCTCACCGAAAAAGGTACCAAGCCACGTGGCTAACACAGACAATATTTATGGGCTAATATAAGTTATAAGTGTTAATAAGAAGCCTGAGCTACTAGGCCAATCAGTTTATGATTAATGTAGACCTCTGTGTATTTCTTTGGGACTGAATGGCTGCAGGGACCAGGTGGGACAGAAAACTCAGTCAACACCTCACCTGTCCTTGCTACTGGCTGTTCATCTCTTTATTACGACTATCAGGTATTTTATTAGACAGGCATAGTAACACAGCTTCACATAGTTAAACAAATGCAGCATAAACAAAAGTCACACACCTGAAAATTATATTCCCCAACACCAGCCTTTTAGTTTAGATTTTTCTCCATTCTTTTTCTTCTAATTCATGAAAGCTGTTTTCTACAGAGTTTAGAATAGATTTTTTTTTAAATAATAAAATGAACTCATCATCTTCAGATGCTATGTCACTGTGGTCTCTGACAGCAACTGGATTATTTTGCACATCCCCCATCAAATCTTACATTCAAGAAATGGAATGCATTTGTAGGGTGTGTCCTCATTCCCCAGGCACAGATGCTGGGCACTTGCCTGGGCTCTTCCATTTATTGCTCATCAACCAAGGGATCTTCTGTGAATTCAAGGTAGAAATCACAAAGGGGCAGGCAACAGGATGGGAGGGAGGCTTTGCTGAGGCTAGGGTCCAATGTGGTCTTTGCAAGCACCAAGGATGAATGGAAGGCAGGTTATCGGACTGGCTCTCTGGAGGCCAAGAGTGTCACTCACGCACACATCTCTACATAGCTGGCACTTGCAGGCACCCTGGAGCTTCTGCTATCTGCCCTGCACCAGGTTTACAGTAGACACGGCAGTTTTCTAGGCTGACAAGTCCAATCACACTGTACTTACAGGGAGGCCAAGGTTTGCAGAAAAAGCACAGGAGAGGAGGCAGCAGCTCAGGAAGTCTCCCTAAACCCTATGCAATCTCCCCCTCTCATCCAGGGTAGACCCCACCCCTTAGCTCACTCCGTGTGAAGGCTGAGGTCCTGTCATCTCTTCTGCCCGATGCTCCTATTTCTGCTGTTTCTTGAGAGCTCTCCCACAGACTGGCAAGTCTCCTGAGAGAGATGGCCTACAAAGGTTTGAATGTTTTATTTCCCTTTCTGTGGCATTTTGCTTTCACATTGCCTTAGGAACCGTGAATCTGACTTTTTTTTTCTTTTAGATAGTGAAATAGCCATTGTTTCCTTGGATACTTCTCCTCCTGTGTTTTTCTGACTCTGTACATTTCATTCTTGGAAGTCTCTGGCTGGTCCTGATCACGGCTCAAAATTTCACCCAATAGCCAGTTACATAATTTGTCCAGCTTTTATGATTGTTTTTTGAGGGAGAAGATGATTCGATAATCTAGTGTAAACTTATCTATACGGGTTAGAAAAAAAGTTTTATTATGGTCTTGGGGACGGAAAACATCTATATTTCCAAAGCTAAAACTATTCCCTGAGTTTCAGATCCTTTTCCCTTCCAGAAACCCCATTTCATCTTTAATTTCCTTTCCAACCTGGCTCCCAGGAAGCCAGGGATCTGCCTGCTGTATACATATTTGCTGGTCTAGAGTTTCTTGCAAACAGAGTCACACAACATATGCCATTTGCTCAACTGCTGGCCCAGATGATGTGATCAGCCGGAACCTTGCAGCTGTGGCTGCCAGAGTCCCTTTGCTGTTGCTGCTCCTCCATTGACGGTCTTCTCTAATTTCATTTGATGAAGAGCGCCTGGGTTGTTCCCATCATGGGTCTGCTAGGAGCGCCAATCAACACTCAGTTACAAGTGTGCAAATCTCTCTCTATGAAAATGCCACCAAATGCATTACAGCGTCATCGGATAAACCGATGACTTACCGCATGAGCAGCTGTCACGCAGATCACCATTTTACAGGATAGTTACTCCACAAACCCACCAGCAGAACTCATCCTGGAGCTTTCCAATTTTACCCGTGCCTTTTGTTTGTCGATGCTGTAATGACTGAGAAGCCCAGCCTGAAAGGATCCCCACAGGGCTCACAGGACAGGGAGGGTGGAAGGTCTTGATTGTTTCAAATTAAAGCAAGTGTATGCTGTAAGGTTGGGAGCAGATTTCCCTGGAAACATAAACCTATGCAGGTCCTCCTAGGAAGTAGCAAGAAGGAATGACTTGTGGATGGGGAGCGATAGGCATCGTGTACTATTTAAAAAGGCCTTACACGTGGAAAGGTGTGACATATATAAAATCAGATTCATATACGTAGAAATGTGTATTTACATATTTATGAAATGCTTACAGCCAGAAGCCCTGAGCATCCTGGAGAGGCTTGTTTCTCCAACCAAAACATGTGCCCATGCACCCTTTGTTCTACCAATAAACAGTTACCTAACAACTGTGTTAGAGAAAGTAGGGTGCTAGAGGAGGGAATGAAGGGCCACCAGCTCCCACATTGCCTCAGGAAGAGCCACCACAGCCTGCTGACTTGCACCAGATGTGTGAATCACACAGCAACCTCTCAGAGCTATTTCATCAGCACGTGGTTTCTGGAGTGGTTACGTTGAAAGGGTAGGAAATACCCCCATGAAATAGTGTACCCTCTTTCCATGCCATTCATTGATGCAAATGTTACACAGCTCTCTGTTTAATTCTAAAAGTTAGGGAAATGATGGCATGCCATTGAGAACCACAGAAAAATGTGTGCAGTTCTAGAGACTAACACAGGAGAGTTTATGTCACTATACTTTGAAAGAGAAAGAAAAATCAGTCAGCTGTAACAGTGACCTTGGGGTGGCATGTGAAATGATGGCCATTTCCTGTATCCAGGAATGTCCAGAATGTCCTCACTGTGTGGCCACAGTGCCTGGGGGCAGGGAGCATTGCCAAGAGTTGCCATCCCACACACTGAGGTGTGGTCAGTGAGAGCAAGTTCTTCCCATTCCCTGTGGTCACTGTGGATGTCAGTGAGAGGCAATGATATACACATAGCCAGGCGGTCTTCTTAACTAGGTATCATTCTGCCCCTATTGCTCCAATAAATCTCCACAGCATGCTAAAGCAAGGGAGAAACAGCTGCAGTAACATTGACAGAGGACCTGGCTATTAAGCTGTCTGCAGACTCTAGAATCAGTGAAATGTTTGACAGCGCAGGGACAAATACGTATTAGCAACATTGCTTAATCCGTGTTTCAAGGGCAGAATTTGAAACCATGCTTTCAAACCGAGCTTGCTCTGAACATTGGAAGGATACTGTCATAAAAGAAATGCCAGAAGCCATTCCTTGGCCATGACGTGTGTCTCCTGCCTTTCGTCAGCTTGCCAAACCTCACGGGCAAAATGCATCTCATAAGACAGAAAGCTCAGAGACGAAGGGAAAACAATGCCCAGCTTGGAAGCCAGCTCAGTCAATGGCGTGTTAGCTTTGCAAGCATGGAGACCTGAGTCTGATCCCCAGAAGTCACATTAAAAAGTCAGATGTGGTGCCACAGACTTGTAATCCCAGGGCTGTAACCATGGAAACAGGAGGATTCCCCGAGACCCAATGGCCGGTCAGCCTAGTTATGGAGAGAGTTCCGAGTGAGTGGGAGACATGTCTCATAAATAAGTAGAATGGGTCCTCAGAAACTACAGCTGGGGCTATCCTCCTACCTCCACACGCATGTGGACATATGTGCACACGACTCCACCACCATGTGCACACTCATACTCATGTACATATTTTAAGGGTTATAGAGTCAATATTTTCAAGAGTCTGGAGTGATGTTTTGTTTATGCTTTAATAAATGAAGTTTACCTGAAGATCAGAGGGCAGAGCTAAGCCACTAGAGGTCAGGGAGTGA